>JAWRVZ010000029.1:1950000-2097500 GCA_037043235.1 Rhodeus uyekii | reverse complement strand
TGCATTTCATCAGTTCATGCATTCCCTGTGATTCAGACCTTTGACCTTAGCATTGCTATCTCCATGTGTTCCTGTCTACAGAAGCAACTAGTTGAGAAGTCTGTCTTAAAGAAGATTTGTATATTTACCGGTACGACGACCAGAATCCCAAACAGAATATGATTCAAATGAGAAATATCGCTCACAGTAGAAGTACGGCGATAACTGTTAGCATGCTAGCACAACATGCTATCAGCTAACTCTCTTCTATATGTTGTTTTTAATTCATTCCTTGGTAAAATATTTTTAGGATGAAAAGCATTTTTATAAATAACATAAATTGTTCAGAAATATTATTTTTGTTTTTGGAGAGATGAACTAACCTTTCCTAGTCATAAAAAGGACAAATGAGATGCACAGTCAATAAGGTCAATAAGAGGATCAAAATGAATTTTAATTCAGAAATTAAAAACATGCCCATAATAAAAGAGGTGTACTCGGGTCATCCCTTGTGAAAAATATTAGCATACTTTTACATAAATAATATATTTTAAAAGAACAAACTTGAGTGTGTATTTATTTTTGACACTTAATTTCAATAATTAACAATAATTTTCATTGAATTTTAAAACAATTATTTGACCCTTCTCAACACTTCTCAACAATTAATGAAGTTCATCTTTAATTTATAATTTCATATTTCTATTGTCTTTGAAATGTGGTTAAAATATACTGACAAGAATTTGTGGTAAACTAAAATATAATGCCACTGAAACTTCTGAAACTTGAATGTCAGATAATATAATTATAATAATGTTCTGTTAATATAATTATTTTAAACTGAAATTAAGAAAGTATACTTTCAGTCAAAAAATGTTGTGCTTCTCAGAAATATACATAGAAAAAAAAGAATTATACTTGACTTATACTGACAGAAAAGTATATTTGGCCTATACTTAAGTCTAGCACTTTTGGTTTTGTTATTCTCAAGTTTATATTTGCTATTTTCTACTTATTTTTGGTTTATTGCCATTATATACTGTCATTTGTTCTTTTAATATTGTTCTTGTTGCTATATCTTCTTGATGTATGGTGACCTTGGGTGATTTGATAGGTGCCTAAAATAAAATTTATTTTCATTATTATTATACTTAATCTTTTGACCGAGATGCACTTAGTAAAAGTATAATTAAGTATCCTAAGCTTTGTACTGAGACGGTGGTGTTGATGGACTCAATCTGTGTTTTGATCATCATTCTGAATCCCATGTAGTCTTTTATAAAAACTGGATTAACTTCAAGAAAACGTCTCAGGTTACGTATGTAACCATAGTTCCCTGAGAGGGAACGAGACGCTGCGTCATCGCTATGGGAACGCCCCCGCGTCATCAACTCTTGAAGCACAATAGAAAACACCTGTGAGAATGACGCGGATGACGTCATGAGCCAGGAAACAAAAGGCACGCCGAACCCGGCACCGACAGCTTGCGAACGTCTGAAACAAGCACGGCATGCGGGAGAGCTAGGGCTGATGCTGATGACGCAGCGTCTCGTTCCCTCTCAGGGAACTATGGTTACATACGTAACCTGAGACGTTCCCTTTCAAGGGAACTCGAGCTGCGTCATCGCTATGGGAACGCTATACCAACGCCACCCTAGCGGAAAAGCATGCCCCAAAGAGCTCCAGTGGAGATGTTCTGGCACCCTCGGGAAGACCAGTCTCTCACGGCAAGATAGCCTTAGCTAGGACTTGCCCCACTGAGTGATCTGCATGGCTCGTCGGGCCTCAGCCCCGGGAGAGCCATACCCAATGCTCGCACTGGGCTGCAGACCTCCTGACCCATGACGAGAGGGAAAACCCCCCGCAGAAGGAGGAACCGCAAAGCAGCCCTTGCGCTCTCCTAGCCTCAGCCAGGGAGAGTAACCTTAAATCCTGCGGGAGACCCCTCCAGTGAGGAGACCGGACTCACGACCTCAGTTGTGAACCGGAACTCCGCGGCTGCGGTAGCGGCTCTCGGCCCAGTAGCGAACCTGGGGAGTGTCTACCACAAATTGACCCCAGGATGCCCAAGGTGGTGGCCCTAAGAGAGGGCCACCGACAGACTGCGCATCGCAGCGCCAGCCGAGGAGCAGCCACCCAGCCACACGACCGCCTAAAAACCCGAAGGTAACAAGGCGTAGGCGAGGTGAACCCAAAATACATATGGGGACTTAAGCACTGTTGTGCTGCCCGGCCCAGAACCGAAAGTAGTGAGAGTTAAACCTGACCTGAGGCACTTCTCAAAATGGTCTGGTTTGAGGCACTTGCCTAGGGGTCACCTTATCGCCAAGGAGGTCCAACACGCACCGAGCTACAACAACCGTCAGGCCTAGGCCAGAGCACGGCCGGAGCTACTACTACGCATCGGAAAGTGGCTCCTAGTAGGAGACCGACCACAACCCAGTGACGCGTAGAACCTTCCTCAGAAGGTAGGTATGCCCAGCACCAGGGGAAAAACGAGGCGCCCGGGGACTCCCGGGTTAACGCTGACACCACCCTGGAGACGCTAGGGAGATGGTCCCCCGAAGGGGACCCTCCAGAAAATGCGCCAAACCCGCTGGCTAGCAGGACCATATATATATATAAAGGGAGAAGAGCTTGAAGAGGGGCGGATGACCGCCCAGCTCGACTGCTGATGCCACGGGGCCAAAGGCTCTGACCGTGGCAGGACAGCGTACTCCCAGGAACCTACTACGCGGCACAACGGTGGCTCCCCCCTTAGGGAAGCTGGGAGCTCACACCATGCATAGGTCTTAAACTGAGAGGGAGGCATGGCAACAACAGGGGAAAAACAGAATGGTAACATAAACCCCCCCCGGAGAAGCCTAGGGCAGTGGCCCCAGAGGGGTCCAGAGCGGCCTCACATGCGTCATGCCTTGCCGACTCACATTCAGGAGGAGAGCTTGAAAAAGGGCGGTTGACCGCCCAAGCTCAACTGCTGATGCCACGGGGCCAAAGGCTTCGGCCATGGCAGGACAGCGTACTCCCAGGAACTTACTACGCGGCAAAACGGTGGCTCCCCCCTCAGGGAAGCTGGGAGCTCACACCATGCGTAGGAGTTAACCATGAAACTCTGTGGCTGCAGTCGCTGCCCCCGGCCCAGCAAAGCGAGCCTGGGAAGTGTAACAAACACCCCCAGGAGCCCCAAGGTGATGGCCGTCCGGGGAGGGACCACCGCACCTCAAGTGTGTCGCCATTGAAAGCCGTGGAGCCGCCACTACAGCCGGAAGACCGCCAAGACCCAAAGGTAACAAGGCGTAGGCGAGGTGAACCGAAACCCAACGGGGACTTAAGCACTACAGTGCTGCCCGGTACCAGATCCGTACGCTGTTAGAGTCGCATCTCTCTAGAGGCACTCCTGAAATGGTCTGGTTTAAGGCACCTGCCTAAGGGGTCCATCACGCATCGAGCTACAACAACCGTCAGGCCTAGGCCAGAGCACGGCTGGAGCTACTACTACGCACCGGGAAGTGGCTCCCGAGGAGATAGACCACAACCCAGTGACGCGTAGAACCTTCCTCAGAAGGCGAGTAAGCCCAGCAACAGGGAAACAGAGGCGACACCGACAACACCCTGGAGACACCTAGGGAGATGGTCCCCCGGGGGGGATCCAAAGCACCCTAGTAAATGCGTCACAACATGCTGGCTACCAGGACCTCATACAGGGAGCAGAGCTTGAAGAGGGGCGACTGACCGCCCAAGCTCGGCTGCTGACACCTGGGGCCACCTAAAGACTTTCGCCAAGTAACACTGCAAACTCCCAAACCCACACTACGTGGAAACGTGGCTCTCCCCTCAAGGGAGCTGGAAACTCTATAGACCTTTCACTGAAAGGGAGGTATGGCAACCATCGCCCGGGACCTCCCGGGTAACAATGATAGCAACAGAACCTGCTCCACCCGTGACACCACGGGGCCAAAGAAAGCTACAGCCATGGCGAAGGAGCATATTTTCACCCAGTTTATACGCAAAACGTTGCATACTTTTGCTGTCAGTTCCTTTCTAGGAAACAAATGGTGTTGAGGCGCACGGATTTGGTGTCATTGCCAGCACTAATCAGTCTCTAAAAGACGCCTAGGGAGGTGGCCCCCCAGTGGAGGGCCTACACACCCAAATGAAAGCGTCACAACGACACTGTCTGTTCCTCAGAACCGATAAGGCTTTTACTTTCTTTCCCTTTTTGGAAGGTAGTGCGGGAAACTGATCCACACCGCGTAGGCAGGCTGAGGGAAGTCTGGCACTTTTGTGAATACAATGCCCAACTCTTCAGAGCTAGGTTGTTGTTAATCAAGTCAGAAGAAACCGCACAGGGCGTGCTTCCGGAACTTGAGAAGTCCCAGCGATAGCGATCGCCACTGAGCCTCAGCTGCAGCAGGACCTAAAACGCGAGTCTGAACAGTCTCCTCGAAGACTGTCAGACAGGAATGGCAACCTACACAGTCGACGCCCTCGAGCGCAGACCATGTAAGACCAGCCCTCCCCCGCACCTTCCAGCGAGCGAGAACGACACCTCGATGCCGAACTGCTAACTGTCATGACTGAGCCATGATGAGGCTCAGAACATGGATATCTTGAAGGCGCAGTGCCCAAGATTAGTGAAGGTGCAGTTAGGAAGTTTGCCATATCTGCGCACTTTTCTCAATCACACGTGAAATCCCCTTTTCTTTTAAACTGGACTCGGGGCACGCGATCAGCAAATATATCTTCGTTTTGCTCAAGTCAGACGCTAATACAGCTCCTCAAAGCTGGAAAGTGCACAGAGTGGGTTTCGAACCCGGGTCTCTCGCGTGAAAGGTAAACGCAGTATATGCAGTATAACATGCGAAATTGTTACTGTTACAATATCCGCAGCCAGCGCCCTCGAGCGATACGAGCAAGACTGTGTGCCTCCTGCTTGCGTGGGTACATAGGCAGGGAGACACAGCGCTTTCCTTTTTTTTTTTTTTTTGCAGACTGAGAGAAGTCTGGCAACTGCCAGAAACTCTAAAAAAGGAATCAGCCCCTCGAGGCTCCGATATTTTCCGAACATCCGATTGAAAAAGCGGGAAATCTAGCTTGAGCCCAGTGCAACCTGGCGTCCTCAGGAAACCAGGTAGCATGGTAGCAATACTTCATTTTGCTCTCTCAGTCCAGACGCTAAATACAGCTCCTCAGAGCTGAAAAAGTGCATAAGAATGAGTCTCGAACCCGGGTCTAATGCATGCAAGGCAAACACAGCGTCCACTGTACCACAATCCACCATCAACGATCGTCACTGAGCCTCAGCAGCAGCGAGATCGAAACTGTGCTCACAATACCCGCCGCCAGCGCCCCCGAGCGCTGACTGCGAGATGTAGTGCAGCCAGTGGAATAAACACTGACTGAGCACGATACGATGAAAGACTTTGTGCCTCCTGCTTGCGTGGGTACACGGGCATGGAGACACACAGCGCTTTCTTTCTTATTTTTTTCTAATACCGACAATATCCAGCTCCTCGAAACTGGACTGCCGCAGTAGAGAGTTTTCATCCCCCGAGTCTACGGGGCTCATCCTCGGACGAGCTCCGGAAGCCCGGGGGAAGGGGGGTATATCCGGGAGAACATATGTGATCCCCATGACCGGGACCGCCGCAACGCCTCAGCGGCAGCGGGACCCATGCCACGAGGACCACGCGCTCTAGCAGCCTCCCCGAAGGTTGCTAGGCGAGAGCAGAGAGTTAGCAGTGGAAACCGCTCACAATCCGCACAGGCACCGCCCTTGAGCGCTGCCAGTGCATGCTCTACCCCCCTGCATGACACTCGTAAAGTGTGCGTATCCCCGCCAGTAATAAATGGGAGAAGGGAAACACGCAGCGTAAAACTTTCTGCCATACTGAAAACTCTTGCTACACAGGCTTTCTAGTGCTTGTTGAAGACGAAAAAGCTGTCGGTGCCGGGTTCGGCGTGCCTTTTGTTTCCTGGCTCATGACGTCATCCGCGTCATTCTCACAGGTGTTTTCTATTGTGCTTCAAGAGTTGATGACGCGGGGGCGTTCCCATAGCGATGACGCAGCTCGAGTTCCCTTGAAAGGGAACTTCCAAATATACCTGCAGGATAAAACTACTGAGTTTACTTCAGTGTACTTTCATGAACTAAAGAATATGCTACAAGTATTTGATTAGTAAACTATAAGTAAAGTCCACTTGTTGTGTAGTTGCAGTACAAACAAAGTTGTAAACTAGTTCTATACTCAAAGTTTTCTACTCTTACACTTAGTTAACTTAAAAGTATATTTTTATACACTAAAAAGTGGGTCAATTTAGTCCTAAGTAGCACTGAAACAAGTTTACTACTAGTACATTGATATTAGTGTACTTACCACATGAAGTGTACTTAAAATATAAGTATTTAGTTCATATATCTTTAAGTGGCTTATAACGCCATGGTTGTGGGTTCAATTCCCAGGGAAAGCAAGAAGTGAGTAAAATGCCAATGTGTTTCTCGAATGCAATGGAAGTCACTTTGGATAAAAGCATCTGCCAAATGCATACATGCACTTAAGTATACTTAATAAAATGTATCTATCTTCTATTGTTTTTGTTCATTAGTAAAGATTTCTGGTTAAAAGTATTATGCTCCTCTTATGTCAGCATCGCTGTCCTATCAAAAGCTCAAAACAGTAAGATACATATGTACAAAGTCACAAGCTTTGGATTACTACCCCCCTGATGAATTGTGATTTTATGTTAGTGTTTCATTGGCCAAAGAGGAGCTATCAGCATACAGGCAGACAGGAAGGGGATCTGACAGCTCCCCCCCCCCCAAACCTGTCTATTGATCCTACAGCCTCATTAAAGCTCTTATCCAGTGGCTTTCACACACCCGAGCCTGTCATCGCTCTCAAAGCTGTCAGGAGCTGAGCAACAGTCAGAACACACTCACATACAAGGCTGGGTTTAAAAAAAGAACGAAAAAAAGCTTTAATCATGGCACAACAGCGAGTGGAGCATGTCAAAATGTCCTCCCCCCTCAGAAAGCGTGTTTTATTAAAGGAGTCCTCAGCAAATGGCCCATGGAGATTGTCGTGTTGAGCTGGAACAAAAGACGGGGATGAAGTCCGGAGAGTGCATCATAAAACACTTCATTAAAACTTTCACTGTTAGTGAAGGAGATGAGACCTAGTTTAACTCCTCGCTCAAGCTTTTTATTTGTTGTTCATGCAACAAATTGAATTGTATTTGCTTGTCGTAAGTTTAGAAGGTGACCTGAGGTGTTTGGCATTGTGAACGCTGATGAATCAAAGCAATTGCGATGGCAGCGGCAACTTAGGGAATAACCTGAATTGCTCGACTTTGATAAAGAGAGCGAGACGCGAGTTCATAAAGCTTTTGGCTAATGTCTTGATATGAACATGTCATCTTGGGATCAAATCTGAGGAAGAGTCCTCATTTACATAATATATACAGGATTATTGTGTCCCATGATAAAAATATAATCTCAAAGCTACCTGGATGATATATTTTATTTAGGGGATTTTTGAGTACACGTCCATGTGTGCTTTTTGAGCTCGTATTGGCTACAAATTTGCAGATTGTATGTGAATTTAGGTTACGTGTGTCAGGGTTCTGCCAAATTCTGTCTAGTCTATCTCTTGTTGTTGTGGCAGCGCTCTGACACTACCGTAATGTCCCGAGTTTTGTGTGTGTGTGCGCGTGGCTTCGAGTGTTCGAGTCGCGTGCACGCTTGTCTGTGTAACGTCTTGTGTGCGGGTTATAGTGTCCGATCCCCAGACGGTCTTGTCTAGTTTCGGTTTGTGTCGGGGTTCGGACATTCATGACCCGTGTGTTCGTCCTTGTTGTGAGCGCACGAGAACAAGGTTTGCTTGTTCTCGCGCTCTGTTTTGTGAGTGGGCGCGGTTTTGGGCTCGCTTGATTCCGCGTCCCCTCATGTCTGTGTGCAGTGTTGTAAGCAGTGTTAGTGTTAACATCGGCCGCGTGCTTCCATGTTGTGTTTTCTTGTCACGTACAGTTTGGTCACGAGCTGCGCGTCGTCTTTGTTTAATGTGAACATGCAGCGATGTGCGTCCACATTGGCTGCATGTTCATGTCTTGTCTGTTACCCCGCCTGTCTTGTTTCATTGTCATTAGTTTGATTTGCCCCTGCTGTTTTCCCTCGTTACCTTCCCCATGTGCTCCCTATATAATCTCCTCATGTTTGCTGTTCTGTGTCGCGTCGTTTTCGTTCCTGTCCTGTTTTGCTGCCTGTCAGTTCCTGTCCTGCCTGTTCCTGTCCTCCCTGTTAAGTGTAGTCTGTAGATAGTTCTTCGTTTAGTTTGTTAGTCAGTCTTGTGTTTTCCCCCACGGGGTAGTTTTGTTTACCTTTTATTTTTTGAGTCCTCGGTCTTCCTCTCACCCCCAACCCTTGACAACGTGAACCTACGACACAATCATGTTTTTGTGCAAACTTATTTCTTTTTGCAGGATTATTTGATGAACATTAAGTTCAACAGCATTTATTTGAGATTGAAGTCTTTTGTAACCATGTGAAAGTCTTTACTGTCAGGTTTGATCAAATGAATGTCTCCCTGCTGAATAAAAGTATTGATTTCTTTAAAAAACAACAACTATCTGACGGCAAACTTTTGAATGTACTTCCTTGAAATGTGCTCCTATGTTACAATATCAGAGCGCTGGTTTATCACACTCTTGAATGTAACTAATTTAGCAGCACAGTGCGTGCTTTTCAAAGTATGCTACTTGGGAGGCAGCCTGATTGCAATTGGTTGCCATGTCTGCAATCGTTTGCACGCGTCCGTGTGATTCAGCAGCACTAATCTCAGACTGTGTTTGTCAGAGGCCTCACAAGCCTCGTTGCTAATTGCTCTCATTAACAGCCGACACTCACACCCCGTACCCTTCCCTGCAATTAAGACTTTGCAGTAGAGATGTTATGAGGTGGAATAATGCGGTGGGTCAAGGAGATAAAGTAGCATCTAATTAATTCTCACTTAAGTTAACGATATCTCATGAAAAAAAGAGTGTTTTTTAACCAAATTTGAGAACTCAGAACATGTGACACGACAGGGAATAAAAGGGTTTTGTTGTGTTTGTGTGAGTTATTCTTGTGAGGAGAATACGGGATCTGATGGTGAGGTCGTATTTAAGAACCGCAGTAATGAAATGACTCTCAAGACTAATGAATATGAAAATATATAAAAATAGGCACAAAGCTCCTTCGAGCAAGAGATTGGGTGACTGCCACAGTGGCTGAGCTTATCTGACAAAAGCTTCAGGGATCACATATGAAGACACAAACATATGAAGACACAAAAGACGCTTACACAAGCTCAGTACACTTTATCACAAACCGGAGGAGTGAAGGTACTGGAGGTGGTCTCAGGGTAACCAACAGTGCACTTTCTCTCTCAGTTTTTCTTTTCTTTTACCTGTGAAGAAGTCTTTTATGTTTTTAAAGACACTAGCCCATCGGTTGTGCTTGACCCTTTCAATCTCACAAGAATCTCAAACAATCGACTGGAATAGATTTTGGATTTAAACTGCTCCAAAAAGAATGGAAATTCTAAGAAATGGAATAAATCCTGTTGAGATTCCAATTAATGATTACCCAATTCATCTATTTGAGTACTTTTGATTAAAATTGGAACAATTAAACAATACTATTTTTCTATATCTATTTATTTTTTATCTTTTAAACAAAACCTTTTATCCAACTGTAAATTTGTAAATCTCACAAGCTTCAAGTATGCATAATCCGATACCTTTCTTCTTTTGATTGGTGAGTCTTTGATGGCTAGTTAATTACAAGAACTGCCTCACTGTCATGATAAACAATCGGACACAGACGTGAGTGGTGATGATGTTTATTGAACAAAGCAAACTCAGAGCAAGTAGCTGGTGACTGAAGGTGTAGAGAAGAACTGGTAGCGGCAGAGAGGCTTATCTGATGGGAAGTGGACAATACTGGGCTGGAGATCACGGGAAGAATGCCTGAAGGTTCACGGAAGGAGATCCTGGACAATCGGGGTCGGTAATGACGGCGTCAACACGGGTTGTCGCTGGCATGAGAGTCTGGCAGTCAGTGACGAGACCGGACAGTGATTTGCAGGGTGAAGCTTGTATTTAAGGAATGCTGACTAGGCAGGTGCAGGTGTTCAGTATTCTGGTGATTGGGATCGTGAGTGAGAAGTGAATGAGTCTGGTGCGAGGGGTGTGGCTGGATCCGTGACAGTACCCCCTCCTCCACGGGCAGCTCCTGAGGACCGCGGCGGACGACGACGGGGCCGGCCTCGACCCCGGGGGGCTGGACGGTTGGGGTTGTTGGTGTGGAATTCTTGCAGGAGCTCTGGATCTAGGATGTCATCGTGGTTGACCCAAGAGCGTTCTTCGGGACCGAAACCTTCCCAATCTACGAGGTACTGCAGTGTGCCGGCCCGTCGTCGAGAGTCCAAGATGGAAGAAACTTTGTAAATGTTCTGGTCCGCCGGGTCAACAGGAGGAGGAGGTACAGCCTCAACACCAGACTCTGTGGATGAGGGAAACAGAGGTTTAGTGAAGGGCTTGAGGAGAGACACATGGAATGACGGGGAAATTCGGTAATGTGTGGGTAACTGAAGACGGTAAGTGACCTCGTTGATCTGCCTCACCACTTTGAAAGGACCTATGAAGCGGGGACTCAGCTTGCGACAGGGCAGCCGTAGGCGAATGTCCCTCGTTGATAGCCAGACGAGTTGACCGGGATAGTACCGTGGTGTGGGAAGGCGTCGGCGGTCAGCTTGGATCTTCTGCCTACGGACTGCCCTTTGCAGATGAACGTGAGCTGAATCCCATACCCTCTCGCTCTCCTGGAACCAGTGATGGACAGCTGGGACTTCCGTGGGCTCTCCTGTCCAAGGGAATAACGGTGGCTGAAAACCAAACATGCACTGAAACGGTGTGAGGTGTGTGGACTCTTGCCTTAGTGAGTTTTGGGCGTATTCAGCCCACGGAAGAAACCGGTTCCAGGTGTCTTGTTGGTGGCCACAGTAGGATCTCAGATATCTCCCAATTTCCTGGATCTTCCGCTCAGTCTGGCCATTGGTCTGGGGATGGTAACCTGAACTCAGACTAACGGAGACTCCGAGAAGGTGAAAAAATGACTTCCAGACTCTGGAAATGAATTGGGGTCCTCGGTCGGAAACGATATCTTCCGGGAGGCCAAAGTGTCGGAAGACTTGGTGAAACAAGGTTTCCGCCGTTTCCAAAGCCGTGGGGAGGCCCTTGAGGGGTATCAATTTGCAAGCTTTAGAAAACCGATCTACCACTACAAGGATGCATGTCTTGCCGTCAGATGGTGGTAAATCGGTCATGAAATCCACTGCAATGTGTGACCAGGGTCGGCGGGGTATCGGCAGGGGTTGGAGTTTGCCTTCTGGAAGATGGCGTGGTGATTTGGTGGTGGCGCAGACTGAGCATCCTCTGACATACTGGGAGACATCGCGGTCCATTCTGGGCCACCAATAGCGATCTTGTAGGAGCGAGAGGGTTCGCTGGCTGCCTGGGTGTCCAGAGCCCGGAGACGTGTGAACTTGATCCATGAGGGGCAGGCGGAGTCGAGATGGTACGTAGAGCTGCCCCTCAGGGACCCCCGGCGGAGCTGGTTCTTCGCGAGTTGCTTCGGCGATCTGGTGGTCTATTGTCCATTGGATGGGACTAACAATCAAGGCTGGAGGGAGCACGGGTTCAGGCGGTTGTGGGTTATTGTCAGGGGTGAACTGGCGAGAGAGAGCATCGGCTTTCTGGTTCTTGTCCCCAGGTCTATACGTCACGGTGAAATTAAACCTCGTGAAGAAGAGTGCCCAACGAGCCTGCCGTGGATTGAGCCTTTTTGCTTCCCGCAGGTACTCTAGGTTTCGATGATCGGTTATCACCTGGAATGGATGGTTAGCCCCCTCCAGCCAATGCCTCCACTCTTCCAATGCCAACTTTATGGCAAGCAACTCGCGATTCCCAATGTCATAGTTCCGCTCCGCCGGGGATAGCTTTTTGGAAAAGTAGGCACATGGATGGAGTCTTGGAGGCTCACCCTGCCGCTGTGACAGCACGGCTCCTACCCCGGTGCAGGACGCGTCGACCTCGACTATGAACGGTAACTGGGGATCCGGATGAGTGAGGGTAGGAGCCGTGCAAAAGGCTGCCTTAAGGGTTTGGAAGGCCTTGGTGGCTTCAGGTGTCCAGGACAGAGACTTGGGCCCATGTTGCAGTAATGATGTCAAGGGTGCACTGATTATACTGAAATTCCGGATGAACCGCCTGTAAAAGTTGGCAAATCCCAGGAAACGCTGTAATTCTTTGATTGTGGTAGGTTGTGGCCAGTTCTGCACCGCTTTCACTTTCCCCTGGTCCATCTTGACGCCGCTCTGGTTGATGATATAGCCAAGGAATTGGATGCTGCTGCGGAGGAACTCGCACTTCTCTAATTTCAAGAAGAGATGGTGTTCTCGAAGCTTAGCTAGGACCTGCTTGACGTGTCGATGGTGTTCGGAGATGTCTTTGGAGTAAACGAGGATGTCATCGAGGTAGACAATAACAAAGATGTTGAGGAAATCTCTGAATACCTCGTTCATGAATCCCTGGAACACAGCTGGAGCATTTGACAGACCAAACGGCATGACGAGGTATTCATAATGGCCAGAGGGCGTGATGAACGCGGTCTTCCACTCGTCTCCTTCACGTATTCGGATTAGATTATACGCACTTCGTAGGTCCAGCTTCGTGAAGATGCGAGCCCCCCGCAGCTGTTCCAGAGCAGCGGGGACCAGGGGTAGCGGGTATCGGAACCTGATGGTGAGCGAGTTTAGGTGCCGGTAATCAATACAGGGCCTCAAGCCTCCGTCCTTTTTGCCCACGAAGAAAAAACTTGATGCGGCAGGGGAAGTAGATGGACGGATAAACTTCTGACGTAGAGCCTCCTTTATATACTCATCCATGGCCTGTTGCTCCGGGATGGACAAGGAGTAGATGCGTCCGCGGGGAAACGTTGCCCCAGGCAGCAGGTCGAGTGCACAGTCCCATGGCCGGTGAGGTGGAAGTTCTGTAGCTAGCCGTTTGCTGAACACGTCCTGGAACGCCCGGTATTCAATGGGGATGTCTTGACATGATGGGTTATGGGGACTCTCGATGGATGTGGAGGCGAGTGGTATCTCAGTTACCATGTCAGGTTGGTCAGCAGGTGTAGGGTTCCTTTGAACAGTAGAGAGACATTGTTGAAGACAGAATGGGCTCCATTTTAAGACTTCACCTGAGTTCCAGTTAACCAGAGGAGAGTGTTTGGACATCCACGGGCGCCCCAGGACAATGTCAGTAGTGGATCCCTCCAGCACCAGGAAGGTGAGTTCCTCATGATGGAGCCATCCAATTTGCAGGTGGATAGGAGACGAGACGTACCGAATGTACCCGCGGCCCAGGGGTTTTCCAAGGATGTTATGAGCACGAAAGGGGTGGTCAAGAAGGGTTTTGTGGGCTTTCAGTTTATTCAGAAGGTTGGTGGAGATGAAATTGCCAGCTGAGCCTGAATCCATCAACGCCGTGGCTGGAACAGAGAGATTAGCAGAAGTCACTAAAACCTTTGTTAAAGACATTTTGTGGATTATGGATGCCGTGTGGATTGTACTCACCCCTGGGCGTGGTGGTCGGGTCAGGCATTGAGCTCGGAGATGGCCCTCACCACCACAGTATAGACACAAGTGCAATCGGATACGTCTCTCTCGCTCTGATGGTGATAGGCGGTAGTGATCGACCTGCATGGGCTCTGGTGCTGGAGGTTTAGGCTCTTTCAGTGGAGACGGGGAATGCGACATCGGGGTTTCTGGAGAACAGACTGTGAGGTTTTGGGACACTAGAATGGATTTTTGAATGAACTTTTCCAGGCCATAACGGTCATCATAAATGGCAAGTTGAGCACGGATGTTGGGTTGAAGTCCTTGACGGTAAACAGCCAGTAGTGCCGCCTCATTCCAGCCACTAGAGGCCGCTAGGGTGCGAAAATGCAAGGAATAATCTTGGATTGACTGGGTTCCTTGTCGTAAACGGAGGAGTTGATCGTTGGTGGATACAGTATCAGCTGCATGGCCGAAAACTTCCTTGAAATGATGGAGAAATGCAGGTAATGATTGCGTGACAGGGCCGTTAGAGTTCCAGATCGCGCGCGCCCACTGAAGCGCGCGGCCGGTGAGGAGGGATATGACGAATGCAATCTTGGCTTGTTCAGTTTCAAACTGTCGGGGATTGATTTCAAAATACAGTTTACATTGTAATAGGAAACCATCGCATTCCTCCGCCTTACCACTGAAGGGCGCTGGCCGGGCCATGGGACTGGGTGAGGCAGATGTAGAGGCAAAGTTTTGAAGGACATGGTGGAAAGCCTGCATGACATCGAGAAGTGGATTACTCTCCGCGGCGGATGCTTCGCCAGTTACCGCCTGGGTCTGCTGGGTGGTCCGGTCTTCTGTCATGATAAACAATCGGACACAGACGTGAGTGGTGATGATGTTTATTGAACAAAGCAAACTCAGAGCAAGTAGCTGGTGACTGAAGGTGTAGAGAAGAACTGGTAGCGGCAGAGAGGCTTATCTGATGGGAAGTGGACAATACTGGGCTGGAGATCACGGGAAGAATGCCTGAAGGTTCACGGAAGGAGATCCTGGACAATCGGGGTCGGTAATGACGGCGTCAACACGGGTTGTCGCTGGCATGAGAGTCTGGCAGTCAGTGACGAGACCGGACAGTGATTTGCAGGGTGAAGCTTGTATTTAAGGAATGCTGACTAGGCAGGTGCAGGTGTTCAGTATTCTGGTGATTGGGATCGTGAGTGAGAAGTGAATGAGTCTGGTGCGAGGGGTGTGGCTGGATCCGTGACACTCACAAGAGTTGTTCGTTCGTGAGCTGTGGTTGCCCAGCAGGTTTTGTGTTTTATACTGTAGGAAGCCAGCAAAGACATCGCTGTAGACAGATATGATATCAATTCATTGTTTTTGCTTTCTTTCACAGTGCCCAGTCACATTCGATTCACATTCAACCTAACTCAACTAATACATCATTTCTTTTGCTATATTGCTGTCCTATTCAGTGGTGCAGCACCACAGCTGAAATGTGCTCCAATGGTACTATATAAAAGAAAAATAGCTATTTATTCTATCTCTTCTATTCTATCAACAGTGGTGTGAAAAAGAGTTTGTTCCCTTCCTGATTTCTCTTTTTTTATGCATGTGTGTCACACTTAAATGTTTCAGATCATCAAACAAATTTAAATAGTTGTCAAAGATAACACAAGTAAACACAAAATGCAGATTTTAAATGAAGGTTGTTATTATTAAGGGAGAACAAAATCCAAACCTTCATGTCTCTGTGTGACAAAGTGGCAAATATTTAAATTTGTTTGATGATCTGAAACATAATTATTACCACCCTTAATACATTATCTCTGAATTTATTCCCATATTTACATTTTTAGCACACCAGGACGACTAGGAACATGATATTGTCTAGTGATGATCACAGGAGTATAAATGTGAGGAAACACAAAAGCCAAATTCCCTTAATCATCCTTCACAATGAGTAAAACCTCATAATATAGTTCCACTGTCAGAGGAATAATTAAGAAGTAACAGTCAACTAAGGATGTTACAAATCTGCCTGGAAGAGGACGTGTGTCTATATTGCCTTAATGTGTGGCAGAATGTTTGAGCAGCCAAAGCCTCTCCAAGGATCACAGATGGAGAATTGCAGAAATTACTTGAGTCTTGAGGTCAGAAAGCCTAGACAAAAAAAATCAAACCGCATGTTGTTTGGGAGGGTTTCAAGAAAAATCCTCCTTGCTCATCCAAAAACAAATTCCAGCATATTCAGTTGTCAGACGCAACTGGAACTTCAAACGGGACTGGTTTTATGGTCAGATGAAACTATAAAAAGAGCTTTTTGGCACTACACCCACCAGATGGCTTTGGTACAAACAGGAATAGGAGGTACTCCATGCCCATATTTAAATATACCGCTGGATCTTTAACGTTGTGGGCCTATTTTTATGACGCAGGTCCTGTTCAAATACATGGTATCATGGATTCTAGCAAATAACAACAGATGACGGCCTCGGCTAGAAATCTTATATTGGATCGTTGTCCAATCCAAATCAAACATCAAGATCAACACAGAAATGTGTCACTGAACACTAAAGGAAGCTTCTGCCTTGACCATCCCAGTCCCCTGATCTGAACCCTATAGAAAACGAGTGGGCTGAACTGAAGAGGAGATTGAGATGGCAGAGGATGTCCTGGGGAATCTCCTCACAGACCTGGATTAGGGCATCAGTGAACTCCTGGACAGTTTGTGATGCTAATGCCTGGCCTGATTGGGTTTCAGGCACTGCCTCGTGCTATAGACAGTGACAATGACCCTAACAAAACACCAAAGTAAAGACAAGTTAGTCAGGAAGAATAAGGAGAGAACAATTCCCAATGGCCACCACCTGCAAAAGCATTTCTCTTTTGGGGGATTGTCTTGCTGTTGCCTCTCTAGTGCTCCTGTTGTCACTTTCATTTGCATGAAAGAAGATGAAAGGGATTTAGAGTCACTTATGCTTCTTAATTGGACAGATTGATATTCAGTTGATAGAAAGTCCATTGACTTGGTGTTATACTGTGATTGTTAAGTGTTCCCTTAATTTTTTTGAGCAGTATTATAGTTCAGTTCTGAAAGTCTTCCAGGCTGCTGATGGTTCTCTTAAAGCATACCATTTGGATGTTTGATCTGTTTGTTCTTTCTACCATACCAATTTATTCCCATCCCAGACCGCCTCAACTCAGTGCAGCATGGGATTTTTCCTAGCCCTCCCCCTTCCCCAGCACCACTTGCCTAGGGCAGTGGTCCCCAACCTTTTTATCGCCGTGGACCGGTCAACGGTGATTGTTTATATTTTTACGTTGTTTGTTTTTATTTTAGATTGTTTTGATTTAATACAATTTAATTTAATTGTATTTAAACATGCCTTCAAAATAAAATACAGTTACACCAAAAATTGAATATAAAGTGATTTAGCATTTTAACTCACTAGAACGCTAAATCAATGAGAACCCTGAGCTTGTTTCTTTGCAACGAGATGTTCCATCTGGGGGTAATAGGAGACAATGTCACCCGAAGTGTGTTGCTAATGACCAGTTTATTCAGTTGTTTTGTTTTGGTTGCTGTCACTGCAGAAAACAGATAGGATAGGATGTCGGAAATGGCAGTAGGGATTTAAGTGCTGGAACCTTCTAACAATGTCTGTTTCATTCTCATTTTTGCTAATTTGTGGGTTAAATTTTAGCAAACACAATATACACGTACACCAAGCACTTTAACCATGACAAAGTACCAGTGAAGACAGAAGAGCGATACACACCTCTCTTATTTTCTTATACATATTCTCATCAGTTGTCAAGTACATTCCATGACTGAAATATATTTACAGTGGATTTTGTTTTCCCTTAATAATAACAACCTTCATTTAAAAACTGCATTTTATGTTTACTTGTTTTATCTTTGACAAATTTTTTTCGATGATGATGATCTGAAATATTTAAATGTGACAAAGATGCACAAAAAGAAGAAGAAATCTGGAAGGGGGCAAACACTTTTTCACACTTCTGCATATGTATGTGTGTGTATATATATTAATAGTGTTAAAATACACAGCCACTATTATAAATCATACTATATATCATTTAAAAAAAATCATATATCATTTTTTTAAAGGAAATATAGTATAGTGGCTCTGTATTTTAACACTATTGCATTGCATCATGCATATATAGGTCTGTTTATGTGTGCATTGAGTAACAAGATCCCCGAGTTCCATCAGCCAATCAGCATTGGCGATAAACGATCACATGCTTAGTAAAAGCTCAAAGCGGGTCGCCATTTAGTAACATAATCCCATTACGCTCTTCAGCAGTTGATCATTTTTGGATGAACTTCTCCAACACCGTTAAAATGAGACACAAACACTAACAGATGATTTACACTTCGCTGCACCACAGGTGTATCAGTCTGCCCTCTTTGAATGTTTTGAGCATCTTTTGCCTCTTAGCAATGCAATACATCATGGGTGTTGTTTTCTTTCCCTCTGACATTTACGCTCATACCCATTATCTGATATAGCTCTCTGTGTGACAGTTTATTCATTCATATGCTTACAAGATGACAGGGCATTCATTGATATTAGTTAGTGAATGAGAGCGAGTGACTGTAGCTTAGAGACAGAAGCCACTACATAGCTCTAATGAATTTAATACATTTTGATCTTGTTTTCCTCACCATGTCCTGGCTCTGGCTTTAAAAAATGCTTTCATAAATGAGATATCCTGCAAATCGCACTTAGTCAGAGTCTGTTTTATATTGCAAAAGCCCCTGAATGCGTGTATCGCTCACATACACATACATTTACACAGGCACGCATAGTTAGCCATCGCCTAGCTTTTCCGAGAGCCCCTGGTGATCAACATTAAGATGCTTTTGTTCTCTTTAAGGAAGATTAAGTCGGACTGGATGTTCTTGGAGGAATCAAATAGAGATCATAATGCAGGAAATGCAAATTTGTTCATCTGGCTCACAAAGGGTAGCAGTTTTAACTGATTAATTGTAGATGTTTATTTGATTGGTTGCAGCTTACTAAACCATGATGTTATTTGTGAAAGTATTCCACATGGGTGTTTGGTATTTTTTTGTGTTGGAAATTGTTTTGCTTTTTGCTTTGATCGTTTATTTAATTTTTTTATAACAACATCAGCTCTACATAACCCTACTGAATCTGATTTTCAACACAGAAAACGTGATTTTTCTCTATAAACTGATCTGACTCATGCAGTATTTAGCAAATTCCCTTTCTAACAAAGACAGCGTGAATTGCTCTGGTGCGTGAGGATTAGAAATTCATATCTGAGGTCATTTAGACACAGAAGTCTTAAAGGGATAGTTCACACAAAATTTTAAATTCCGTTATCATTTATTTATCCTCAAATCATTCCAAACCCCCATGTCTTTCTTTTTTTGTATAGAGCACAAAAGAAAAATAATTAGCTCTTTTTGATTGCTTGTTTTGGTCCATTCAATGACAGTTTCTGGGGTCTAGCGTTGTTGTTTGAATCCAACTTGATTGTTTATAGACTATAGTCCTATTCGAAAGGAACTAGTTTTCTAAATGTAGTTTTGAGTTACAATTCTTATCGCCCGATGTCTTTGAATTCTTGTATTGATTCGGATGAGACTAACAACATTATAATAGAAGTTGGAGTGTGTGCTTCTAGACATGGGCGTTATAGAATTTTGCATATATCAGCTGTGCTTGCATTCATCATGTATGAAGTACATGTTTTTTTAAACGAATTGCTCATTGGAATAACTTTTATTTATTATTATTACAATTAAAAATAAGTTTATAGAAGTGGCTGTTTATAATAAACCCACATATCTAGACAAGTATAGGATATCTTATAGGATAGATATTAAAATGGACAGACTTCAAATGTTTCCGTGATTTTGCTCGATTTATTACTGTCACAGTCTTGTCTCGTTGTTCACATCCGGGTCCTTTCTATGTATCTTCCAGGTCCTTCATGCACCTGTCTATGTCTATGTATCTTCCAGGTTCTTCACGCACCTGTCCATGTCTAATCACTTCCTAAGTCTCGTCAGTTGTTCCCCATCTTCCCGTGTTATTTATACCCTCCTGTATTCCCTTGTCTTTGTCAGTCATTAACGTTGTTACTTAGATGTCTTTCGTTGTGTGTGGATGCCGTTCCTTCCGTGTTTGCACTAGAGTGCCGTTTCTGTTGTTATTTAAAGTCTTTTTTGTTTTTGAGTTTTGAATAAACCTTTGTGAGCATCAACTCCTGCTGTTTCCGCATCGCACACCAGCATCGGTGTCTGACAAGTAAGCAGATTCGTTCATGTTGAAATTAAATGAAATCATTCAGAAGACTGGTGTGCAGGTAACATAAGGAGAAGCTTTAGTTTAATGCAATATATGCAATCACAGACATTCACATTTGGATGGGATTATATTTCTCAGAGATCCGTTGAGGTTGTGTGAGAAAAACAGACATGGCAGATTCGGGAGGAATTAAAATCAAACTACAAGTGAAACGTCTCAGGTTACTTACGTAACCCTAGTTCCCTTAGAGGGAACGAGACACTGCGTCGGAACGCATATGGGAACGCATTAGTGTTATTGTCTCTTGAAGCGCAATTGAAACCAGGTGTGCGAGTGCACGTAGCCGAGTGTGACGTCATGAGCCAGGAGTATAACTGCACGCGGCAGACTAGCAGCCTCAGCTTAACTAGTGTCTGAAACAGCCGGCGTGCGATGGAGCTGAGGCTACGAGACGCAGTGTCTCGTTCCCTCTAAGGGAACTAGGGTTACGTAAGTAACCTGAGACGTTCCCTGTCAAGGGAACTCAACACTGCGTCGGAACGCATATGGGAACGAGAATACCCACGCCGCCTCAGCGAACGGAGTATGCCAAGCTAACGTAGCTCACTACGAAAGGGCCAAGGTTCCCAAAGCGGGGTTAAGGTCTAACTGGTAGAACCTAATAAAAGTATGCGGTGAGGACCAGCCAGCCGCATCACAAATATCGGCAAGGGGAGCCCCTGCGAAAAAAGCTTTAGAGGTAGCCATGCTCCGGGTAGAGTGGGCGCGGACATGCAGAGGACACTGCTGACCCGTCTGTTCATAAGCTAGTGAGATAGTCTCAACTATCCACCTGCTTAAAGTAGGTTTAGATGCTGGAGCTCCCTTAGGAGCCCCGAAGCATACAAAGAGTTGGTCAGACTTACGCCATAAAGCCACTCTGCGAACATAGGCGTCCAGTGCTCGCACTGGACAGACCTTGCTCCTGTCCTGGTCATGATCATCAACGGGGGGAGGACATAAGGCCTGCAGTACAATGTGACGAGCTGGGCTCGAGAGGACCTTCGGAACATACCCTGGTCTGGGAGAGAGGAAGGCTTTCGCCAGACCAGGAGCAAACTCCAGACAGGAGGGGGCCACTGACAGGGCCTGAAGGTCGCCAACCCTCTTGAATGAGGAAATGGCTAGGAGGAACACCGTTTTAAGAGTGAGAAATTTCTCTGAGATGTCCTCAAGCGGCTCAAAGGGTTCCTGGGACAAGGCCTGGAGTACCAGGGACAGGTCCCAGGAAGGAACCCGGGAGCGTACCGCAGGCCTCAGCCTGAGAGTGCCACGGAGGAAACGAGCTACTAGGGGGTCCCGACCCAGGGGTATACCACTCGGGGGCACGTGGTAAGCCGTGATGGCAGCCACGTACACCTTAAGCGTGGAGGGGGACAGCCCAGCGGCGAACCTCTCCTGTAAGAACTCCAGGACGATACCGACCTGGCAGGTCACTGGGTCTACAGGTTTGCTACCGCACCAGGAAGTGAAGGAGGCCCACTTCCTGGCGTAGAGTTTCCTCGTGGATGGGGCTCTAGAGTGGAGAATGGTCTCAACGACCTCAGTCGAGAGACCCGAGTCTATGAGTCGGGCCCCCTCAGAGGCCAGACCCACAGATTCCACAGTTCCGGGCGAGGATGAAGGATCCTGCCCTGTGCCTGAGACAGAAGGTCCACTCTGACGGGAATCCTCCAAGGAGTGCCGTCTAGGAGGGACACCAGGTCCGAGAACCACACCCTGCCCGGCCACCGCGGGGCAACTAAGGTGAGACGGACCCTGTCCTGGCGAACTTTCTCTAGAACCCCCGGGAGCAGAGCTACTGGGGGAAAAGCATACAGGGGTAGCCTCGGCCACTCCTGTTGCATTGCGTCCAGTCCCAACGGAGCTGGAGGAGAAAGGGAGTACCACAGAGGGCAGTGGGTCGCCTCGTGGGACGCAAAGAGGTCCACTTGGGCTTGACCGAACTTCTCCCATATCTGCTCCATCACCTCGGTGTGGAGCATCCATTCCCCGGGCCTCGGCCCCTGTCTCGACAGGAAGTCTGCTTCCGTGTTCTGGGACCCCGGAATATAAGCTGCCCGTAGGGAGCAGAGTTTGTTCCGAGCCCAGAGGAGGATCCGCCCGGCCAGCTTGGAAAGCCGAAGGGAGCGGAGACCCCCCTGATGGTTTATGTAGGATACCACCGCCATGTTGTCCGACTGGACTAACACATGGTGGCCCCAGAGGTCTGGGAGGAAGGCTTGAAGCGCCCTCCAAACTGCCAACATCTCCAACGCATTGATATGCAGAGAGAGGCAGGCCTCGTTCCATAAACCTTGGGCTGAGCGGTCCCTCAGGACCGCCCCCCAACCCGAGCGGGAGGCGTCTGTCGACAGCGTCACGCGGTGACAGACTGGTCCCAGTACGGGTCCTTGGGCAAGAAACCAGGGATTCTTCCACTGACTCAAGGCTCGCAGGCAGCGCCTTGAGACCTTGATCAGGCGGGAAGGGTTCCCCCTCGGGGAAAACCCCCTGGACTTGAGCCACCACTGCAGACGTCTCATGTGAAGCAAACCTAGCGGTATCACGCAGGAGGCTGCTGCCATGAGCCCCAGAACTCTCTGGAAGTGTCTGACAGTGACCAGCTGGCCTAGCTTTATGTCGTTGACTGCTGATAGGATTGATGTAATGCGCACGGGGGAAAGCCGTGCCGACATTGACACCGAGTCCCATACAACGCCTAGGAAAGTCGTGCTCTGCCTCGGCCAGAGTACACTCTTTTGGGCGTTTAGTCTCAGCCCGAGCTCCTTCATATGTGCGAGAACGACATCTCGATGCCGAACCGCCAACCCTCGAGACTGGGCCAAAATGAGCCAGTCGTCGATATAATTCAAGATCCGGATCCCTCGGGATCGGAGCGGAGCTAGAGCTGCATCCACGCACTTGGTGAAAGTGCGAGGAGACAAAGCCAGGCCGAACGGAAGAACCCGGTACTGATAAGCCTTCCCCCCGAAGGCGAATCTGAGGAACTTCCGATGCTGAGGAAGGATGGAGACGTGGAAATACGCGTCTTTGAGATCTATCGAGACGAACCAGTCCTCGGACCTGATTTGAGCTACGATCTGCTTCAGAGTTAACATTCTGAATTTCAGTCGCCTGACAAAACTGTTCAGAGTGCGAAGATCTAAGATAGGGCGTAAGCCTCCACCCTTCTTGGGAACTATGAAGTACCGGCTGTAGAAACCTGATTCTCTGGCTGAGAGGGGTACATATTCTATGGCCTCTTTCCTCAGCAGTGAGTCTACTTCTTGTTCCATGACCAGAGCCTGCTCGGGGTTCACCACTGTTGGTAATACGCCCGCAAAGCCGGGAGGATGAACCCGGAATTGAACAGCGTATCCTTCTGATACGGTACGCAGGACCCATCGAGAGATACCTGGGAGGCGCTGCCACGCCGCCAGGAAATCTACTAGGGGTATCAGCCTCTCGAGACCGACCTCTGGATATAAATATTTTGCCACCCCGGAGCCCCGGCCGAAACCAAAGGACCGCCGGGGCGGATGCTCTAGGACCCTCCTCAGAGGGGGCAACCTGCCCAGCACGGCCCGAGAGGAGCGTGACTGGACAAGACTGCCCGCGTAGAGCACGGCCCGGGTCCCTCGAGACCCCGAGCCGTACACCGCGCTTGGTGTGCACTGGTCCACCCCTCGAGGAGGACCAGCGCTGCGAGGCCGCGACCGGAGTGTGTCAGGGCCTCTTGCTCTTAGCCTTCCTGGCCTGAAGGACAGCCCTCAGATCTGTCCTTTTGCCAGAGGGCTGCGGCTGAGTGCGGCGACCAGCGCCGCCACCCGACTGGGGAGGCTGGCGAGAAGCCACACTCTGCCGCTGAGCAGCGCGGTGCGAGGAGCTGCTGCTGGGCTGCGGCTGGCTCGCAAGCCCAGCTGCCCGAGAGCGGCGGGGAAGAATCTTCCTGAACGCTACTTCCTGCTTAGCAGCCTCCTGAAATCTCTCGACGGCCATCTTGACAGCGTCGCCGAAGAGACCAGGAGGCGTAAGAGGAGCGTCGATCAGAACATTCTTGTCTTTTTCTCTGAGAGAAGTCAGGTTGAGCCAGAGATGTCTCTCTGTGGCCACCAGGGCTGCCATGGAGCGACCGATAGAACCGGCCGTTTCCCTAGCAGCCCTCAGAGAAAGATCGGTGGCCCTGCGCAGCTCGGCTACTGCCTCAGGGCCGATTCCCCCGCCCTCATCGAGGTCTGCGAGCAGCTCCGCCTGGTAGGCCTGCAGCAGTGAAGACGTGTGCAAACACGCTGCAGCCTGACCAGCCGCGGAGTATGCTCTGCCCACCATGGTGGAAGTAACCCGGAGGGGTTTGGTGGGCAGCGTCGGGGTTTTAAGGGGCGGCGATGAGTGGGGGGCGAGGTAGTTAGCCAGCGCCTCCTCCACTCTAGGCATCGCCCCATAGCCGCGCTCTTTGGCTCCCATAATGGTAGCATAGTTAGCGGAAACGCTGCTATGCACCCTATGGGAGGCGGGCCGCTTCCAAGACCTCGACACCTCGGTGTGGAGGTCCGGGAAAAACGGCAAACCCCGACGCTGAGGTTGCACTCGAGCAGGCAGGTAACGCTCGTCTAACCGACTTTTAGGGCGAGCGTCCCTGGGCTCAGCTGGCCACTCGAGACCGAGCCTCGCCGTTGCCCGAGTGACAACCTCAAGCAGCTCCTCAAACGCGGGTGAAGCTGATGGCGGTTCAGCTTCATCCACATCAATGCTGACTACGTCCACCTCTAGTTCCTCGGAACTAGAGAGGTTCAGCAGAGCGTCATCACCCAAGTCGGAAGTAATCACCGCATGGTGCGCTTCCGAATCCTGAGTGAGCGCGGATTCAGCAGGTAAGGGAGGAGAAAAGGGCTCGCCCGTCTCCAACCCCGCTGCTAAATCCAGCTGCGATCCCCATGAGTGCAGCCGCCGCTGAGCCTCAGCTGCAGCGGGACCAGACCCACGAGGAACGCAAGCCTGAGCAGTCCCCTCGAAGACTGCCAGGCGTGAGCGAAGAGTGCGCAGCGGCAGCTGCAAACACTCTGCACACTCAGTGCCCTCGAGCGCTGAGCGTGCATGAGCTTCGCCCAAACAAAAGACACAGAGAGCGTGTGTGTCCTTACCCGTGATAAAACGCGGGCAAGGAGTGACACAACGCCTGAAAGACTGTGAATCCGCCATTTCTTCCAAGGTAAGTGAAATATATCAACTTACAGCCAGCAGAGCAACTCAAACACACGTTAGCTTCGAGCGCTGTTGAAGACACTAAGCTGAGGCTGCTAGTCTGCCGCGTGCAGTTATACTCCTGGCTCATGACGTCACACTCGGCTACGTGCACTCGCACACCTGGTTTCAATTGCGCTTCAAGAGACAATAACACTAATGCGTTCCCATATGCGTTCCGACGCAGTGTTGAGTTCCCTTGACAGGGAACACAAATTTCCCATGGAAAACTCCCCCTAAACTTATTATAGTATTTATTTTATATTAGAAACATGATGTGTATCTGTCATTTATGTATGTCATTCATATGGATGAATTGATCATTGACATTGGTTTGACAAGTGAGATTAAATGCATTTATATTTGTATTATTTAACATATTTACTTATCACAGGTTGTGTAATACTCTTAGTTTGCATTTCAATGTTTTGTATTAATTTGAGGAATATTGAATCTGTTTTTGTGCAAGTGAGATGAAGAAATTCTCACATTTAGTCTAGATCTACAATAACCATCATGTTCACAAAGCGCACACAATTTCTCTCAACATGAAGACAGAAGACATGTCAGTCAATACATGGGACAATAAAGTAACTTGCATTATTTGAAAAAGTACTTATGAGTAAAAAAAAAAAAATCATATTATATATGAATGTTACTTGTAATCCCCAACAATAGCAATACATTTCTGCATTTTGTAATTTTTTTTTTAAGCTTAAGTTTTTTATCTTATTTATTCTTTTATATATATATATATATATATATATATATATATATAAAAGGTTGTTACTCTTAACTTAAACTAAGCTATTAAAAATCGTTTTCGGGTAACTGAAGTAAAGCTAAAAAAAAATATATATATATATATATATATATAAAACTTAGCTTCTTTAAGATCTTTAAAAATATCTTTATTTGTATACTATAGAAGAAAAAAAATCATATGGGTTAGTAAATGATGCCAATATTTTCGTTTTAAAAGTACAGTAACAAAATAATGAAAATGTTAAATTTTAATTGAAAAGTAATCATATTAAAACTGTTTTTGGTTTAAGAAACCGTTACAAGTCAACTTTAGGGAAAGTAGCCATATAATAAGTCTTGAAAGTAATTGCCCATTGAAAATCCCATATTAGTTGACTACTAATCTGCATGTTGGAGAGAAGTGTACCCCTCAGTATCTAATGTGGTTAAAGCATGGATTCAAGGAAAGGATAAAACGCTACAAAATTGTATAAAATGGTCCCTTTGAAGCTTTAGTTAAGCATTAGCATTCAAAATCGAACCACAGTAATCATTTATCTGCCTTAATACTATGGAGAAAGAGTTAGTAGGTAGAGAAGTGCAGTGTGAACTGCTGTCAGTGGACACATCTGTCAGCACCGCAACTCCTCTGTTTAAGTCAGTGTGGCTGTTTCACCCTGGCCATTCTCTTCCCTCTGTGCCTGTCTCCAATTTAATGAGGCAGTATTTCAATGCTTTCAATACATCCCGTGTGGAAATAACAGCCTCAGAGCAACACACTGCATATAAAACTGTAATACAGAGCATTGTGAGATTTAAAAGCTTTTGAATGAAACTGCTGTAATAGCTCCAGCAACCTGAGAGACACAAGCAACCTTATTTTTCACTGCTGGGATGTTTTGTTCTCCGAGTCTGGTGTTAACAGATCTTAGCAGGACCGATCCAGACTGTAAGAATTAACATCAGTGGCATATAGAGTTTAATTGTACATTCGGGGAGAGTCCTTTTTCACGCATGTCAGAATGGAGCATGTTTTCACTGTTTAATACATTCATTTTTAAATATTAATATACATTTTACTAATTGAAATATTTATTGCTTTGATATTTAATGTTACCTACTGCAATGGTAACTAGAACAATCTGTACAATTGTGCTGAAAAACCTAGAATTGACTGTTTGATGGGGAAAAAAATCTTTTTTTTATTCTAGGGAATATTAGTGAAATTTGTTTATTTGCCTATTTGCAGAAAAGTGTGTGTGTGTGCATAGATACTGATGTGTGCGTGCATTTGTGTGTGTGTATATATATATATATATATATATATATATATATATATATATATATATATATATATATATATATATATATATATATATATATAGATACAGTATATATGAAACAGTTTGTTCTGGTTTTCAAATCTGATTGGCTGTCTGATGCCATGCGATACAGTAATCCCTCGCCACTTCACGGTTCAAGTTTCGCGGCCTCAGTGCATCGCGGATTTTTAAAAAAATATTTATCGAAATATTTTAATTAAAAAATATCACCATATCGGCAGCCCTATTGCAGAAAGCATCTTTGTTTAATTTTGATGCGCGAGAAAAACGGTTTCCCAGGATGCCAGACAAAAAGAGAGAAACTCTCTCAGAGGATTTGTACACACCCATGTGATTGGTTCCTGGCGTGAGATCGACCAATGAGACGAGTGGATGTATCCCGTGAGCTGATTGGCTGATCCTACTTCGCTGATTTTCACCTATCGCGGGGGTTCCGGTCCACATTAACCACAATAAACGAGGGATCACTGTGTTCCACGGGTATCAGCACTGTGAGCATTTCACTGCTTGTATCACTTTGCTTGCAGCATTTCTAACAGAAAGTGTCTTTATATTCTTATCTGAAATCCCATAGGCTACTATAACAAGTGCTTTTGTAATTTTGACTGAATCTTGTGTTTGTTTCCTATTGTACAAACTTCTGATACTTTTATAATGGCTATTATTGTTTATTTAAATATTACTGATCAATAAGAAATATTTTATATAATCAGCATGCTGTATTTGGTATTGAGAAAAGGTCCGTTTGTGATTTCGACTTTAGTAAAAGTTACGTTATTACACGTAAAATACTTTTTTTATTGAAAGGACGAAACAAGGTTGTAAACAAAAGATGCAACCTACAAATGGAAAATCCCCTTAAAAGTTAAAAGGACAAAGACAAAATATCACTTTCCTCAATTGTTTCCTCAAACTGATTTTGTGGTTATGAATGCCGGATTGATTGATTGATTGATAAGTAATGCAATTGTTTGATTGATAAACTCGACTCTACTTAAGCTTCAATGAAGCGACTCAACGTTTCTTCGTTAAAGTAATGCTTTAGTATAAATAATGGATGCTTAGGCTCAACTGTTAAACTGTCAAATTGAGATTTAAATCCATGGCGGAAGGAAGTAGTTCCACACAAAAGAGTGTATTTAAATACACACTGTTGTTGTTTCTAATTTTACTCACTTGTGCCTTTGAACTGTTGTTCAAAGATCATAGCCGTGCGATATTGCTCATATTTATAAAAGTGGAGAAGGAGAGTTAGCATAGTCGTCCTAACTTCTGTCTGTTTGTGAGTGTGTGCATGACTCCATAATATGCTTTTTGAAGTGCATGAGTGTAAATGCACTGCCGCAAACCTGACCAACAGCAGTGTGTGATTGAAGAACTCCACCGAAATGTCAAGAGTCATCAAGCTCCATTCAATCACAATCAGGCCTAATTCTGCCTGTAGTGATTCTTTAAACCCATACGACATGCTCTTGGATTTAGCCCTCCTTGACTTTGCCACAAGGATATGGGAACAAGACCGTGCCCAGGAGATAGACAGATTCATACTCCTGTTCAGGGTCAGGGGTCAATTAAAGCTTATTGAGTTATAAATGGAAAATAATAACAGGCATCTGGGGGTGAGCACTGTCTTGGCTTCTATCTTTCCCCCCTCCCCGGCTCTCTCTCACTCGCTCTCATTTGCGGTCGGCCTCTATGAGCCTGTGATGTCCTGTATATATGCTGGGATTCATATTGCAGTCACAGCCACGCTGGCTGAAATTGGTGGTTGAAGATGAAGTTGAAATTGGAAAGTGGTTATCATGTCTGCATGAGGAAACACATTTGAGTCAGTAGGAGGTGGGGGAGAAGAAATCAGGCTGGCTGTATTATTGTGGAGACGGTTTTCTGCGTGCTGTGGGCCTGAGATTGTGGCCCAAGGTGAGTCCTGACCAACCTGAAGTCAGACACTCTGCGCGGACACAGGTGAGGAGTCGCCTAATGATGCATGCCTAATGCGCCTCAGCTTTATGACACTGAACAATCGCTGCCACCTTGTTAAATGCCACCAAATTTTATTTAACACCTCTGTTATTCACATTTTTATAGTAATTTGCCATATTCCCCTCATGAGAAATCTTACGACATCTTAGTAAATCTACTGTTACAGCTGGACAGGCGCACAAAAGAAGTTGGAAAAAGCATCATGGTGTTTAACTGTTGAAGCTTTTATTTCATCCTTTCGCAAATAAGTATTGGCCCAGTGAGTTTCCTTTTTGCAGCGTATGAGGGAAATTGGAAGTTAAAATCTCCTGCAGTCGCTTCGATCTTGTCTTTAAAAAAATATCAGGCGAGAGCTGCAGTTCTGTGATCACAAGGCATTAAAAAAATCTTTGGACTTGATGTCTGGAGTCATCTCTTGAGTGTAACTCTCTGGCACTCTTTTATTTTACTCCCTTTACCCAGAATGTGCATGGTTATTTGCACTTAAAGCTTCATCAGAACCTGTCTAAAACTAACAATCCAACTAATTAAATTCTCCTCACACCTGCTGTTAATATATGTGGTTTAATTTTCAAACTCTTTTGCATATTATTATGCAAATGTACGGCACTTATCACATTTAAAAGACCTGCTAATGCTGCTTTCCATTCACCTACTGGGAAAAGTGCAATACAAATTCATTTGAAGTTGGATTTCTAAATTGGAAACTTGCACAGATCTAGAAATCTAAAACGGACTTTACTGGGATTCAGGTGTATAACGTCACATGGTGGCACTGAGGGAGATGTATGGAGTTATAGTACAGTATAGTTCACCCCTAAATTAAATGATCGTTTACCTTTTTCTCTTTTGTAAAATACACCAAAAAGATACTTTGAAGACTGTTAAATCCAAAGAAAAAAAGAAAGCATACTTTTAAGTTGGTCTATACATGATATTAAAATCCATGATAGCCTACTAAAACTTTTTAGCACAAACGGTATGCTAGCAGTGCTAGCATGCTAGGCTAGTATAAAGTGTTAGCCTTGGCTGCTATCAAACAAATGCAAAGCTACCAGTAGCGCCGCCATTTTGTTTCCTAATACTCAGAGCGCCAGCCAACAAAAACTCCTTTATGTTTGAAATTCACAGGTGGCGAGCAGGAATATCACACATCCACCTCTGAATGGAACGCAGCATAATGAAATCTAGTATGTTTTAAGGAGCGAGGTATGCAGGTGATAAATTAGCTACAGGAAGCCTGTCATTCTTTCTGTAATTGGGTAGATCTTGGAGAGAAAGCCTGAATAGATAGTATCTCTTCTTTTAGCCCGTTTCTCATGCTATCTCATGGGTTTTTGGTATTTCACTGGTGTTGGTAGTGCATGTGATGTGGTAATATGCTTACGATAGCCCCTTCTTTCCATAAACACCTTATTATAGCCTCTGTCCTGGAAATCAGCTGTTGTAACAAAGAGAAACGTGCTGTATATTCCACATCTCATTCATCCATTATGATTTTAGCCTTATACTGAGGTTTGGTGAGAAGAAAATGGGAATGAATTAGTCATTCTTTACAGCTTTTCCTGGAAAGACTTGCAATAGTTTTCCTCTCAGCAACGTATGATGATCTAAGTTTGGTTTGGTATATTTAATTGTCTGTATGTGCTGATGTGACAGCACCCGGGGCATGGTGTGCCACCCCTCCCTGCGGGTGGGCACTTCGTCCTCCCCGCTGTCAGTGCCGGCTCACTGAGTCTATTCAGGTCCACGAGCGGCAGGGCTGGCCTGCAGATCCACGTTTTGTGTGGTCTGAAAGGAAGTGGCTGTAGGCCCTCAGGGCTCAACGGCAGTGTTTTTAATGGGGGGGTTTGGAATATGCCAGGTCAGGACAAACACAGCCATTGTGGTTTGTTTAAATGGCATCTTGCCAGCCACCTCATTGCAGATGTATTGAATGGACTCCACTGTCTGCACATTTCTCTAAAAACGTTTATTACAAGCAGGAACGTTCTGAAAAGTGGTGGGAGGGGCGCATTATAAACCTTGTCAACCTGGCTTGTGAATATCATTTTGATGAATTAGCTTACATTCGGGAATTATAGTACAATGTTAGCTTATTAAAACTTGTTTGTTTGTCCGTTCATTCGCAACCAATTTCTATGAATCTATTGTAATTATTTTGATTATTTTAATTCCTTTTATGTTAAGCACTATGAATTACCATTGTGTATGAAATAGGCTATATACGGTAACTCAACTTTCTTGCCTTGTCTTTGAGTCTCTGCATAATGTAAATGTAATGAGTCCACACCAATGCACTGCTTTTTAATATTCTGCTTATAATAAGCATGCTCTGCAGTTTTGTCATCTGCTGCTTTAAATGCTCAAGCTCGTTAAAGCAGGATGAGTTCTGATTGGGTGTCAAAGTTTTTGTTGTCCGTCAGCTGGAAAGAAAATCAGTCTGAAAGTAATTCCAATGATATCGTATTTTGACTTTTTTTAGTGCTGTCAAATTGATTAATCACAAATAACTGTATTTTACGTTTATGCATTTGTCAGACACTTATATTCAAATTGACTTACATTGCATTCAAGGAACGCATTGATATTCTAATCAGTTCTTGCTTTCCCTGGGAATCAAACCCATGACCTTGGTGTTGCAAGCAATTGCACTATATATATATATATATATATATATATATATATATATATATATATATATATATATATATATAGTGCATATATATATATATATATATATATATATATATATATATATATATAAAATGTATTATAATATCAAGATTAATCGATTTGACAGGGCTTCTTTTTTCTGCGCAGTGTTATTTTAGTATCCTTGAGATACCATTATAGTTTTTAGATGTATTTTGAATTAATTTTTATTTTTGTATTTACTGTTTCCATAATTTTAGTTAGTTTTAATATTTTTGTGTTTTGGTCATTTTTTTATTATTATTTATTGTGTTTTTTATGTCTATATATTTTTTATTATTCTCTTATTTTAGTTTTAGGTATTTTTTAGTAAACCAATGTAAACTAAATCAAAAGTTACGTTGAGAACTAGCTGAAAAATATACTTTTTAAATATTTTTAGTTTATTTTAATTAACATTTATTTAAGTAGAAATTGTTTCTAATGGCTTTAGTTTGCTTCTGTGAAACATACGTAGAGTAATAAAAGAGTTTTTTTTGTTTTTTTTAATGCTTTTATTTTGCCTATGCAATGTAAATGTTAAAAGTTAGTGTGGTCCAAACATCATTTTATGGCTTTTCATTTTATGGATGAAATAATTTTAATTTTATGCACAAAAGTACAAAGTTTTTTTGTCTGTTGTGTTCCACAGACAAAAGAAAGTCATACAGGTTTGGAGCAACATGAGGGCAAGTAAATGACAGAATTATCATTAATGCTGTCCTTTTGTGCAAGCGGTAACTAATTATTTTCTTCACACTGTGGTCAAGCAAAAAAAATTAAAAAAATAAGTTTATATAAAATGTGTTTTGCCAAGTGGAGGTGAACTTATAAGTGGCCAGATGTGTCCAGTGTTCAGTTACCAATGGTTGCCACAGAGATGTAAATGGAAGTCAGGAAATAAAAAGCAAAAAATAAAGACTTACAAAGAGGCTTTTTTGTTGATTTGGTGCTTGGTCACTGTGAAGTATTTAGATGAGAATGTTGCCATGGTTTCAAGGGGACATGTGGTGCCTCTGTCTCGTGTCCTGTTGCCCTCCTGTGATAATAACAAGGCTTTTGACATTTCGGCTTTAGGTTTGGTCAATTTAGGGGTTAGTTTGACACACCAGGGGACCCCCGTAGGCCTGTACATGTGTCTTTAGTCATCACGGCTCATTGCGGCGCATTATGGGGCGGTCCCACACAAGCGACCAGGCGGGCAAACGCTCTCCGAGAGGTGGGAAGAATGCCAGACTAACTCAAGTCCACATGAAACATGGCAAAGTATTTCTGTTGCAGCAGTAAATCTGTCGTTCAGTCATCTGGTACTCATTTAAGACAACAGTTCCCACCACATGCCACAGATCTGCTTTGCTTCAGTGCTGAGGGCAAAACCTTGCGACTATAGATGGACTACTTTTTTCAGACTTTGAAGCAAAAGCCAACAAAATGTACAACATTTATCATGATCAATCAGATCTAACGTCCTGTTCAAGTTCACTCAGTGCTGGCGGGGTCCAACCTCATGATTTGAGGACAGGCAGCTCGGGTGGCACAAATCCAAGCTCTAAGCTGTTGGTTTGTGGGTTATCAAGTTTTATTTGGTGTGGTCTCATTAGACCCTCCTTCACATCTTGAAGTAATATATGTAAGAGTTTGCCGTTTTTAATTTGGTTATCATTTCCTGTTATTTTCACTAATTAAAGTTTGATGGCGAACATTAACCTTAGCGACTGACGCTCTCATTACCCCTCATATTCGTTTACACACACTCATTCTCAAGCTGTTATAGTCAAACTGTGTCATTGCTATCCTGTTCTTCTTGCTTGATGCTGAAACAGATTGTTTCATATAACAGATTGTTATCTGCAAAAGCTTTAGTAAGGTGCTTGTTATGTGTTACCATCTTTACATGGACCAAATGTCTCTACAATAATATTAAAACTTAGGAAACACATCTTGTTGTTTACATGAGGGAAAATATCTCCATCTTGTCTTATTTTATAAGTGAAATATACTTCAATACTTCTAACCTAGAAACTATTTTCAGTGGCATTTCTGTAGTTCATATGTTTTAATAAAGAGCAGTTTTTTTTTTAAGTCAAGCTATTTTTTTCCTAACAATATATATATATATATATATATATATATATATATATATATATATATATATATATATATATATATATATATATATATATATATATATATATACAATAACAATGGTATTTGCACATCAACTATATTTCACTATTTTAAGATACAGGAGAGAAAGCCTGAGAAGTGCGGTAATTTGTATATTTTTTGCGATGTATTCTGTTAATATTAATTTATCATGTATTTCTGAGTCATAGTCTTGTTTAGTTTTATTCAGTGTAAATTAACTGTATCTGTTCGAGATAAGCTGATCTGATTATGCCACCATAATCAACATTCATTCATTCAAAACCCTTCATATTTTTTGGAGTCTGAGAAATACCGCTTTGATGGAGTTATAATTATTTAATCAGTTACTTGCTTGTTTCAAAAGATCTGGCTGCCTTAAATAGCTTCAATGTTGTTAGCTACATTGTTACACTTCTTTAACCATACTTTTAGGAAGAGTACTTATGGAAATACTTCAAAAGAATATACTTTATTATGATCTGAATGTTTTCAGACACCTAATTGCATGTTGATTGTAATTAAGTGCAAATGTATGACATTTTACATTTATGTTAAATGCAATTAGTTGAGCTTAAGAGTGCCGTTCGACCTACTTAAGTATGACTTTATAATGCTTTGAAATACTGTTGCCAAATGAACTGACTTGAATTTATCGGAAACTAAAATATAAGTTAATGTAAATTTGATTGAAACTTACAAGTTATGTATTAGAAATATATCTCTAATTCCACATTGTTAATAATGAAGTTATTTAGAAATAATTTAGTACATTAACGTCCGGTTTTACAGACAAGACCTGGCTAGTCCCAGACTAAATGTCTCGGACACGTATGCAACCTTAGTTCCCTGAAGAGCAACTTAAATGAAATTAATTGAACCAAGGCCTAATCCTGTATTAATCAAAGCCCTGTCTGTGAAATCGGGCCTTAAAATATATTAAAAACATAGTTCACCCAAAATTATCATAATTAAAGCTTTGTATTTACACAAATTAAATTATAAGATATATTGGCGTTTAATGTGTGTACATGCACAGATTTTAAAATGGCAAAAACAGAGTAGTGTAAAAGTGTATGTGTGTATGCACTGCCACAGAGAACAGCTTGTGGCACTTCAGCATACAGTTGGATCCAAAGTCCCCACGGGACATGTCATTCTGAGAGATTGCCCTGTTTAATAACAAGAGTGCCATAGACCGGTGGGAAGTCCATTCACTCTTAACCTTACAGGAACTAAAAAAACCTGCGACACACTGTCCCTTTATTAATATAACACATCGCCGACACTCAATTCCTCACCCCAGCAGCTGCTGATAAAGCAAAATATGACAGGCTTACCACACATTAAATACATCTGCTAACTATGGCAGTGAATTGTTAAAGGGACACAATGAGTTTATTGGGGCTTAGCAGATGTGCCCATGTCCAATTCAACTTGCCATTCAGACACCATGTAGAGCACAGCTACGCCATGTTGGCCAGCGATACAATTCTGCAGTCTGGATCTAATCATTGCAGCACTTCTTGAATCTATTTAGGTTAAGTGGTTTGCTTTGGGCATTATACATATGACAAAACAGGCAGGGAAAAACGTAAAAATGGGGTGCGGGACATTTTTGCATGAGTGGTAAACATGTAAGCCATCTGGGCTTGTTGTTTGCTAGGAATAAGATCATGCAAACAATGGTATTAATGGGAAGTGAGAGGATAATACCTCAGTGGTGTCACTGATACCAGTTGGAGGAAACAAAGGTGAGAAACAAGCAGACGGATTACACAGCGGTCCAGATGTGGCAAAAGGTGCCGTGATGTTGTGATGGATCTGTGCCACGGATATCATTCAACTATTCACTGACTTACACCATATTATTGTTATCCAAGGAGATCATCCTAATCCCTTAGTTTTAGCCACCTAATGCGTATGACAATAACAGTAAGGGGAGGGGGCGACGTTAGATTGCATTGCCCTTCAGAAAGGAGCAGGTGGTCTGAACTCGACATCAAAACAAATCAAAATGGACAACATTTCTTGTGAATTACTATTATTACGCTGGCAAAATAACATTAAGTAACAGTGAACAGTCAATGTTTCAGCGTGTTGCTAAACTAAATTTCAAAATCTCCTTGTCCTGTGACTTTCATTACTACAAATTTCATTTTAAAATAAAGGCAGTCATTTTAAATAAAAATTGAGAAAATAAATAAATTTCAGAGTAACTATTTGCATTCAGCGAATTGCAACTTCATCATTACAACGGTCCAATTTCATACGGTTTCAGTAGAAATGATAAAGTATATTTTAGCTTACCATAAATGTTTGCCAGTACATTCAGCAGTTTAACTATATTTCAAAGACATAATGAATTAATTCTGAAATTACATGCAAATATGTACTAAAGGCCTACTTAAGTGGGTCAAAACATACTCTGATCTTCAGTTAATTGCATTTATATAAACGTATACTATAATACATTTTCATTCAGTTGCACGGTAACCCTACCCCACTCATTTCCCATCTCTGTGCTCCTCTCAGACAGTTTTAATCAGTTCTCCACATTACTAAACTTACAGATCCTCCTAGCTGCCTCCTTTTTGTATTAAAATCTCCCAGCACACCTTTTTCTCTCACTCCATCCTCACCGTTTTATTTTTACCATCCTGTCACAGGGGATCCGACTCGAGGCCTGCCGAGAGAAACAGGATCATCTAGTCCAACTGCTAAATGTCATCAAAATGATTTGCACAGTGCTCTCAAAGACGCTCTCGAAACAATTTAAACGGGGCTCCTCCTCTCAGACTCCAGAAGTGTTTTTAAATCAAAGTCATTTGTAATATTTTTCAAATAGGAGATGGGGACTCCACAGCCGGAACAGAGCACACATGGGCAGGGAATATAGAAGTGCAAATAATTCCCTCATGTGGAAAGTCTGCAATTAACTGGGGATGTCAGCCTTTGTAAAATGTAATTGAGTTCAGGATGAAATGAATGTCTCTAATCCCGACGACAGAGCACTGTCAGTCAGAGTTTTCGGATTCCCGAACCCCAAGTGTCATGCTTGTTTATGCATTTCTGGCTGATATGTAGTCTGCATTTCAGTTGTGACAGAACCATTCTGCCACATGGATGCCACTGTTTCTATCTGAAGCCGATCGGGGTCTATTTGCGCTAATAACACTCTCTCAAACTGTAATTTGCACCCTCTATGCAATAGCAGCTCAGTTTATGTTACTTGAATTAAAAGCTACTTACGGTAATCACATCAAATGGCTCGCCGTATAGGAAAATTTGCTTGAACAAAGTCTTTTCATTTTCTTGCAGACTTGCACATTTCAATATACCATGAAGAGGCGGTATGTTAACATTGAGCCTCACCTCAATTCCAAGGGTCAATAGCAATCATACTTTTACCTGACCGTCCAATCGATAGTCTCCTATTCTGATGTAAGGGAGTGAATTACTCTTTAACCATCAGGCCTTTCACTGTGGCATCTCAAAGACTCGCCTTTGGAAATGTCAACAGCTAAAGGCACTCAAATATCATCTGTCAACCGAACAAGAAAGAGCGGCAACCTCAAAGTGTCTCCTCTTCGTTTCCACTTACGGCACGATTGTTTTGTCCTCTCGGATTTCTCTCCATTCATATCCTTTGGCCTCTGTTTAATCCCTGGGTTTTTAGACTGTGGACAATCATTGGTCGGTGAAGAGTGAGCGCTCGAGTGGTCTAATGTTTTGATTACTCTCCAGGGGTCCTTAGGCTATATTCACATTAATCCGGATTCATTTAAAAAACAACACATCTTTTCTCTAAGTTTTGACCTTTTGTCCACACTGAGATACTGTTTTTGTCCAATGAAAATGTAGAGTTTTGAAGATGATTACCCGTATGGGTACATTTGTAAGCGCAGTTTGGACTGTGAAAACAAACAAAAATGATAATGCATGTTGGTCATGTGATGCATGTCGTATGTTAATTTAATGAAAATTTAATTATCTATGGATGTACCAACATTGCCTGCTATTCACTTTAATAGTGTAAAGATTAGGGATGAGCGAGCACAGAATTAACTGTATCTGTATCTGTACTCGGACTGGGTGGGGCCTAACCCGAAAGTGGGCGGGTTGTCTTGAAATGGGCGGGGCTTTAATGGGCAGGGTATGTTATTTTTAATCATGCAATTAATATGGGTTGGTCAGAAATTGTCATATCTATTGCTGATTAGAAAACTATTTACATGGCAGCATCAGCATTGAGCTTCAGATCAAAGGTTTTAATCACGATAACAAACGAGCTATATACAAACAAGTTTTACAACAGTTAATACAACACATGCGGTTGCAATTATGAAGAAATCATAATTATTTATCATAATTTTTTTTGCAAAGTCAAAAAACTGGTTAGAGCCAGCAGATGGTTAAAAAAAGAAGAAAAAAAAAAATCTCTGACAGGCAGAGACGCAACGATAGCCGCATTCTACCAAGCACCACGTCTGAACAAACCCCACGTTTACCAGAACTCTACTGGTTAATAAGTAAGTACTACAAACAAACTGAAATAAAAAACAAATCTGAAGCTGAAGAAACACTAAACGTTAATGGAAAAGACCCGCAAACCTGAGTGACTGAGAGAGAGACAGAGAGCTGTTCTCTTCTCAGTGTTCTGTGTGTGAGTGAGCAGAGCGGGACACAGCAAATCTGCATGTGTAGGGGAGGGGCGCTGTGACTAGCCTATCACAGAACGCAGACACAGTCAGCTACCCAATGAGGATTTGTATTCAATCCGAGCACAGATATTGACTCGTATTACTCGTATAATACTCGTACTCGACAAAAGTGCTTTATCCGTACCGAATACTCGCTTCAGCCGAGTATCCGGCTCAACTCTAGTAAAGATCAAGGTCATTTGCCAAATAAGACATGTTCCTGTATCAACATAATTTGTTGGTCCTGGATAAATATTCATGTCTGAAATGGTAGTCCTGACCCCTATATCCCTATCCCTAAACCCAACTCTACCCATAAGTTATCCCTTGTGCAAAAAATATAACAAAATTAATTTAAAATACATTTATTTCATACTAAATATACTATACATTTATTAAAATGCCATCATGGAATGGCGATTGAGTGTGACCTGATTTTAATTTGTTTCTTTGTTCCATGGCCTTTTTTGAGTTTTACTTCCCAAAAGCTGAGACACAAGTACTAGCAAGGTTGGATCTGGAGCAACTTTACCAGCTTAAAATGTTCATTTTAAATGTTAAATTGTTCATGCATTGTGTCTGTTGTATACCCTGAAGAAGGCTCTCAAGCCAAAACGCATTGGTGCATTTCCTTTTTTGCAAAAGCTGAGATGCATCATTAAGTGGCTGGATATTTTTCTAAATAAAAGATCATGCCAGAAAAAATAGCTTGTTTTTTGTTTCTCGTTTGTTTTTTGTGAGCGTTTATGCCGTTTTACACCGATGTAAGCATTTTCAGATATATCAGCTTCTGGGAAACACTTAAAAAAGTAAGTGGGGCCAGAGAACGCTTTGAAACCAAACGCTGTTTTCAAATACATCCAGATGAATGTAGTCGTAAAGGACACATGACCTGACATACAGAGACACAGAGGGCTAACGTCACAGCAGATTAACGTCTTGTTGCCTTGTTGTTTTATTCTCCTTAGTGTTAATCATACAATGGGATCATGCCAGGGACAGTATGGTGGAGCAGGCTGGTACATAATAGCTTAAGATTATTTGCACTATCCCCTGGGGCGCACTCTTTATGACTCCTGGTGACAAAGTCATTGCCACGGCAACTCACTCCAATATAATGCCATGGTAATGGAATGAATAATCCTACGTTTTTTCAATGGACATGCTTGCGGTAGTTATGTTTATCTGCACAATGGTCGGCATTCTGCAGATGTCATGTTGATTTTATGGTTGGACACTTACAGTGCCAGGCAACGGCAATGTATTTCCATACATATGACGAGAATCAAGTTGTCAGATATCATGAATTCCAAATGGCAAGCTATACTTTGTTTATAGGACGCAACAATGATTTAAAAAAAAAAAAAAATCCTGACCCAACATGATTTGCACATAAATATTTGCTGTTAGATGAAGAATCACCATCGTTCACCTATAAAGATTAAACACATTTTACTGTGTCATGGTGGTGTATGGATGAAAAAGGATTGAAAGCAAGAATAACTAAAGTACACTTTAATAAAACAAAACTCAAAACAAGAAACTTTAAATATAAACAAACTCAAAATGGCACTTCATGTGCAGAATGTAGAGCATGACAAAGAGAACGAAGACTAGGAACAATAAGTAAACAAAAACCGTTTTTACCGTGTTGTATTTCATTTGAGTTTGTTTTAGAATTGATGTATTGTATTAATCTTAAATGGCTTATATTGTTTTTTATTGTTGCTGCTATTGATTGTACACTGGAAGAAAAAAAAATGGATTTACTTTAAACCATTTTCACTCAGAAATTGCTAATACATTTCCCAAATAATTAAAAAGAAACAGCAATTAAATTTAGAATTAAGTAGAACGACTGAAATGGTATTTTCTTGCAAAACTCACTGTTTAATGATTTGTTTAATTTACAACTTTTTCTTTTGTGGCTTGTTTTATTTATTTTATTCTCACCATGAAGACAATAATACAATAATACAATATAATAATTCACTGACTCAACACAATACAATACAGATTATTTTACTGAATATTTATGAATAATGTTATATTTCAATCCTAAACAATTTAAAAATGCACAAGTTGTGCCTTTAAAGTTTATTATTAGATATTAGCTTTAAAATTGTATCGCATTAATTCATGTGTTTCCTTCCGCTGTCATGGTTGCTAAGCATGTTTTTGTTTGTTGTCGTGGATAATGATTGATTTCACACACCTGATCCTTGTTTTGTTCATTGGTTCACTCAGTTTGGACATTGTACGGTGGTGTTGGCTGTGCTTTAGCACACCGTTTCATTTAGGTTTTTTTTGTTGGATTTCTCCCTTTTGGGTTAATAAAGTTAAGCTGCAAATAAAATCCTCTTGGCTTACCTCATCTTCCTCCTCAGCCTAAACATGCCAATATCAAAAGAAAGAAGAGGGCCTTAGCTTTAAAAATGCATTTTAAAATTCTGTCTCCATACATTCTTTTTTTATCAGCGCTTGAATGTGTTTGATGAAGTTGTTTACAAAAGTAACATTTTGAACGAAAACTCTCTTTATGGGATTGAAATGTTTCTCTGTAATGCTAGCCAGTTTCGATTTACATGCTGTTGAATGTTTGGTGATTGAGTTAGTTTACTTGTGCATAAACAACTTTTATCTGCTCCTTCTGGTTTATGCATATTTTTTCTTCTTCTTCATTTTTTTGGATCCAGAGAAGCAGTGCCGGTCCACAGGGCCCTCGAACCACCAGGTGTTATCAAGAAGGATTTATGGCTGTTTTAGTTTATTTTTTGGTTTTGACTTCCAGTGATTATGAAAACACGATGCTGCTTTCCTTTCCTTTCTTTCCTTTAAATCAGTCTGCTGTCACCATACATAATATCCAAAGCAGTCCAATCATGTAATGAAATTGAGCTATGAAAGAGAGAGACTCTGTTCAACTAGCGTCTTTTTGTCTGTGCGGTATGAGATTGAGACAAGTAATGGACAAGTACAGGCTACTTTGGGCTTCGGGTGTGCACTTAAATGGAATACAGTAGAACCCCGACTTACAAAATTAATCCGTTCCGAGGTTGGTTTCGTATGTCGAACTTTTTGTATGTTGTTCAGGCTTTTACATGTTAATTGCCTAATCCGTTCCAAGCCCTACAAAAACACCATATTCAGCATTGGATGAAGCACCTCCCAGCTTCATACTTCTCAATAATCTCCCTTTTCGACTCAATGAAAAGCACTCTCTTCTTCTCTTTGAATTCAGCAACAATCTTCACATCCATGGTTACTGATTAGAAAAAAGTTTATGCTAATAGGAGAGGCTGGTGGGAGCGATGCTGACCAATAGGAGAGCAGGATTGTAGAAAGTGTTCCCCTTCTTACATGGACTATTCCAGCCATCCCTGTCATTCAACTTTCCCTCGGAGTTCAGGAAGTGTCGTGACAGAAGAGAGTTGATGGATGAGTAAGGTAAAAGAGATCGGCTGAAGATTGTATATAGTTTATTGAGTGAAATACAGGGAATTAGTGCCAATCGTTGAGGTTTTATCGATCTATGCACCTTTAATAAATACCAGTTTTGGATCATTCCCTGAGTGAGACATCATTGTTCTGACTGGACAAACTGTAGCCTTCATTCAACCCGAACCAAAATCAGCGCGAATATAAAAACGAAACTTGGAAATCGTCGCCTCGCCGAGATTTCGTTTTTCGCATCTCGATCATTTTGTCGTAACTCGGGCGGAAAAAAACCTGAAATCTTTTATCATATGTCGAACTTTTCGTACGTAGAGCGTTTCGTAAGTCGGGGATCTACTGTACAACCAAAAAATACACAGGAAAATAGATCAAAATGTCCATATTGGGGAATTCTTAACTTAAACGCATTCTGTTATGTCTTCATTCAACATAAACAGCTAGTAAAGTAATCGAATGCTTTAAAGTGTATAAGATTTGTGCATTCGGTCTTAAAGTGACAGCAGCCTAATAAACCCACTGATTTATGTTAATCAAACAATAAAAACAACAAAAATTGAGTTGACCAGAATTTTTGGATGACCATGTGTATCAACCAGCACTAAACCAGCATGAACCATCCTGAAAAACAAGTTCCTTCTGCAAAGCCTTTCATTATCAGGTGAAATTGGGTGTGTGTTTTTTTTCACCTTTCGCTTGTTTGAGGTTGCACAGGTTCATTATGGAGGCCCACAATTTTGAAAGGCCATGTGGGGTGTTATCGGGCCGGCTCTAAGGTCATCAGGCGCATCAGGTGTGTGGCACAGCTGCTGAGAACTTTGCAGCAAGATGAGAAAGAAGCTCAGAAAATCACAGTTACGCAGCATGGGCAAGCTTCACTTCCCCCTCTCCTATTGACTATCTGTTTGCTTTCAGTGCCCCAAAAACCTTGTTCTTGTTATTCCTATACACAGTCCTTGAGGACAGCGTCATTAACAGCTTCTAGAGTCCACCGGAGCTGCAATAAGCCCCCTGTGAACAGAAGATTGACTCCTGTCCATCGCCACCAAGTTATCTTAATAAAAGCAGTGGTGATGCAGTCGAGCATGTACTCAATTTCTGCAGACCACGAATGCTTTTTTGTCTTCCACACTGTACAGCAAGTACTTTGTGTCTTCTTGAGATTTCGCAATTACTTTCCCCCACTAAACTTGGTATAGTGGGTCTGTCGAGCCGGTTTTACCTCCTGTAGAGCGAAAGAAATGGAAAACATTGTGATTCATAAACTCCCGGAGCTCTTTCACCTTAACACTCGCCTACTGTACTCTAATTGTACCTTAAGAGCCTCTGTGATTCACTGTCCTGCAACTCGTTCTATTGTCTTTACGGCCTTGAGCTTTCTGTTCTACAGGCAAGTCTGCAGGCATTGCAATTATGGAAGTGTGCCATATTCTCCTCATGACTTGATCAGGCTGTGCCATTTAAGATGCTAATAATATTGGAAAGGTCCCAGTTGTGTGTTTGCATACACACAGCGGTTTGTTTGTGCCGTGCCGGATTTCTTCGAGTGTGTGTATGTGCGGTGGAGCTGTCCTGCAAGGAGCTGAGAGTAAGCTTCTAAGATCAAAAGAGAAATGATACACGACAGCAATCACTTTATATTCGCCCAGCAGGCCAGCTGGAGCGTGCTGTGCTGGTGATGGAGGACTGCAGAAGCCACTCGAAATCTGACGGACTGCATTGAGCAGTTGGTGGGCCATGATTCAACGGCGCTGTAAGCGATTTTAACGTCACGCTCGCTTCTACATTGTAGCTACTGAATTAGACTTCGCCCTCCTGCTAAACCACACCTCCTAAGATGCCGTCCGCCAGCTTGAACTTTGCAGAACACCTATTTTAGGGATATCTGAGAGGTAGTGAGGACATGGTACTAGCGTTAGGGGTAACACATTACCGGTAATGTAATAGAATTCAAGTAATTAGTAAAGTAATGCATTTCTTTCAGTTTGAGAGAAATCGGGAGTAAGTGCCGAGGCGTTGTGTTAACATGACGATTATTATAGATCTAGACTAAATGTGAGTATTTACTCATCTCACCTGCACAAAACAGTATTCCTCAAAATTAATAAAAACAGTGAAATGCAGACTCAGAATATCACGCAAACCTGTAATAATTACATTTGTTAAATAGCACAAATATTCTTTATGTATTTAATCTCACTTTATTAACCAATGGCTTTGCTGCTGACCTTCAATCATCCAATTCTGCAATACTACTAATAAGCAAAAATGACTTATTATTTGTTTCTTTTGTTTGTTTGTTTTTTGCTGAAGAGTGCTTAACTGTCTTCTATGTAATTTTCTTCTGCAATCCAGATGGCTAAAAAAATTGTAATGTTATTTTCCATTAAAATATATAAAGGGCCAGTCACACAGCCGATCACGCACGAATCGCTCAAATCACAAATCACGCACAGATTGGGTTTTTGCGTGCTTGTGCGTCGAGAAATTGACCAAAGTATTCCATGAACATTCGACGCTCGCCCGACGCATGAATCACTGACGGAGCGCGTCCAAACACGCACGCTTCACGAACGTCCCACGTACAAGCACTTTCAGAATCCACATTGTCAGTGGAATGAACGTGATACGTGCGCGGTTCATGCGTGATATGAAGGTGGGACGTCAGTGGACGTGCGTGGTTTCGAACCAGTTGCGACGCATAAGCATTGATGGCCGACGCGTGTCCCGCGAATAGTCACACATACTCGACGCATAAACTACGCACACCGACTCATGAATAACGCACAATATCAGCAAATTTTTGAACCGTTCAAAACTCAAAATCACGCACAAACCTCCTTCGACGCACATCCACTTACAATCACTGACGGTCCACGTTAGTTCCACCAACGAATTACGCATACGACGCACGCTCCGCGCAGAAACAAAAATCTGTGCGTAATTTGTGCGTGATTCATGCGTTTTCGCTGTGTGACTTGCCCTTTAGTTACAAAATTAGATATGTTTTTAGGGAGTTCCACAGTAGTGTAACGCATTACTTTTAAAAGTAACTTTCTCCAACACTTCACATTACTGGTCAAAGGTTTGTTTTTGAAAGAGATGCATCAAAAGTACTGTAAAATCTTTAATACAGTCTGTGGATTATAAAAATATATTCGAATATAATTTATTCCTGTGATCAAAGTTGTATTTTCAGCATCATTACCCTAGTCTTCAGTGTCACATGATCCTTCAGAAATCATTCTATGATGATTTGATGCTTAACATTTCTCATTATATTCAAATTTTTTATGTTGACACTTTTTTTTCAGGATTCTTTGAAAGCATTTAGAATTTGATATAGAGGTCTTTTGTACCATTATATGTCTTTACTGTCACCTTTGATCAATTTAATGCATCCTTGCTGAACAAAAGTATATATTACATATTAAGTAGTTTTGTCCGTGTTTGTGATGATCACAGATGTCTGGATTAACACACCACTATTAACACAGTGTGGCACTTGTGGTTACCAGGTGGCTTGATGCCTTTATTAAGTCGCGTTAAATCACAAATCTTCTTTTATTTAAATCAGATTATAATGGGCAGTGTGCATATGGCTGAAGTGCATTTTGGTTGGCACGGATTGGTGAATTGTTGAAGAAGCTATTTGGAAGATTTTCAAAAGTGTACATTTTCCCCTTTTAAGTAAATAAGTGCCATAATATTTATTTAAAAAAAGAACAGTACATAAAATCTTACAGAACGTCAATTAAACCTAATTGAAATTAAACTGTCAATTTGCTGATTCAAGAGGAGCTGTAACTGTCACTTTATGGAAACATTGGATTATGTTGGTAGTGTCGCTTTTATATAAAACTTTGAAACTCTTCATCACCGGAAGTGTGAGTGCACTAGCACACATGTGGGTATTTGATGGTATCTGTACACATGATTCCTCCATGAAGTTGTGTGACATATCTTTGCAATTCTGAAACTATAGTTGTCTTTGAGAAGTGCAAAAGAATGAGGATTAAAAAAAGAGACTAAATACTGTAAAATCTGTCTCCCAAGAGGCTTAAATGGGAAGTGGCAGTACAACAATCTGAGGATTACATACTGGATTTGAGTGAGAAGCTCTGGATATTCCACCATATCCATTTATCACACTGGAGAGGGCAAGGTTCGGAGATCAAATTCAGTGACCGCTTGTTTTTAAGAGTTGAGGTCTGGGAATCTCGATAAGGAAGTACAAGGCTGAATTAAGGATGCTTCAAAATGGATTTCATTAAGTCCATAAAGAAATATTAGGTTAGAAGTAAGCAAACGAGGCGAGAATGTTAAGTAGCGATACTTCAATTTTATGCTGCGAGTAAATTATCAGCCATTTGCCTTTAAATGAACCCTGAAGAGAGCGAGAGTCTGAAGAAAATGGCGCTCTCTGTCCTTGTCAGAGTATTCTGACTTGGGTCAGAGACAAAAGACACTTTCCTTAAAGGACTGAGGGAAAAATTCTCTCTAGTGAAAAGATATGGAAGATAATGGAAGCTTGAACGTTACTGTAGAGAGAAAGACCGAAGAGAAACCGCAGAGGAGGAAGGTAAGACACCTCGGCCACAATGATGATAGTAAACACCCATTCTGTCCTAGGAGTCTTTATTCTGACCAGAGACAGCACAATTGAGACCCTGATGAGGAGCACATGCAATTACTCTCTCTTAATAAAATCTCATAGTTCCAATTATACCACAGCACAATGGCCACCGCGCTTGGCTGCTGATTGAGTTCAGTTCACGTGGGACTTGTAGCGAATAGCACTCTTCCCTCTCCCTCCCCTGCTCAAGCCTCACTGCTGTTTCTATCTGCTAGATCCATTCACGTCACAAGTCTCTTTACCCTCTGCTTTTTCCTAGCTGCATTAGATCTTTACAAAGGCTTGAAGCCCAACCCAAAGTCCATCCAATTGATCCAGAACAATCTAAGCATGATTCTCGAGCGCTTTGAAGAGGTTTATCCACCATAGTCTAAGCCTCAGGTGGTTCGACCACATGACTGCCAAAAGTCCAGTTTCTTGATTGTAAGATACATATTTCTTACACCTTGAATACATTTGAACATCTGACTCAATATTGTGCATCAGAATCAATCGTGTACAAAAGACTTTTAAGTCTTTAAGTTATATATATCATAAATGATAAATTCATAAATAGTTGAAATAAAGCAGCCAATTTATATGAGACTTGTTGACCTTCACTCTCACAAAGCTCTGTGCACTGAAACATTTGTATCGACTCAATAAGTTGACTACATATGTTCTTACATTGCTTTAACTCATCAAAATAAGTTAAGCAGTTTTCAACTTTTTTATGTTAAATAATATATATATTTTTTTATAAAGTGCCAGTCACACAGCCGATCACGGACGAATCACTCACAAATCACGCACAGATTGGGTTTGTGTGTGCTTGTGCGTCGAGAAATTGACCAAAGTATTCCACGAACATTCGACGCTCGCCCGATGCATGAATCACTGACGGAGCGCATCCAAACACGCACGCTTCGCAAACGTTCCACGTACAAGCACTTTCAGAATCCACATTGTCAGTGGAATGAACGTGATACGTGCGCGCGGTTCATGCGTGATATGAAGGTGGGGCGTCAGTGGACGGATGTGGACGTGCGTGGTTTCGAACCAGTTCCGACTCATAGGCACTGATGGCTGACGCGTGTCCCGCGCATAGTCACGCATACTCGACGCATAAACTACGCACGCCAACTCATGAATAACGCACACTGACGCACAACTGTGCGTCGTAAAAATTTTGAACCGTTCAAAACTCAAAAACACACACAAACCGCCTTCGACGCACATCCACTTACAATCCCTGACGGTCCACGTTCGTTCCACCAACGAATTACGCATACGACGAACGCTCCTCGCAGAAACGAAAATCTGTGCTTAATTCGTGCGTAATTTGTGCGTTTTTGCTGTGTGACTGGCCCTTAAAGTCAGTGTAATATGATTTAACTTGAAAAGACTTAAACATCCAAGTTGATTGTACTTACAAGTTGATTTTTATATTGTAGGTGGGATTATATGATGTAATTTACTAAATTGTTTAGTTTCGTTTTGTGTGTTCGTGCATGCCTGTGTGTGTGTGTGTGTGTGTGTGTATATGTATATATATATATATATATATATATATATTAGTTGAACCCGGTTATGTCGTCAGCCTAGGGGTTTGCCCAAAAGCGTTGAGAGAACCGATGATCGAGATAACCGAAAACCAATATGGTGGCAATATATTAACATGCGTTTGAAATTTCTTGATGTACATGATGTGTGTAACGAAGCATAGGCATGGCGTGTGTGATGCGAAGACAGGATGCAGACAAAGCAGGTGTACAAATTCCAAATCACTTTAATAATAATAAACGAAAACAAAACACTACAATTACAAATCAAAGAAGCACACATGTACATTAATAGACAAGACTCAGGAGAAATTCAGGAAGACAGACAGGACATCCACACAACAATCAACATAACTAACTTCGACAACCGACAAGGACAAATGAACACAGAAGGGAATAAATAGGGAGACACGAGGTGAGGAACAGCTGGAGAAACTAATGACAGTGATAACGCGACAGGTGTAGGAATGTCACTGTTTCCTATTTTACAATTTTTTTTATTCCATTTGAAACAAAAGCTGTCCATGTAAACGTGGCTATTGGTTCTCAAGTCGAGTAATTTTCTTCATTTGGTGAAGCAAGTCAAAAGTATTCAAAAAGGCCATTAAAATCCCCCACCTCTACATCTAGTAATCTTTTTATATAATTTTTTTTTTCTCTCAGTCTTGGCCATGGTGTATGGCAGAGCCAACTTGAATGCCCTTCAAAATACAAATTCCTTCATCAGACACCGAAGGGAAGTACATATCTTTTGAGGTTTAACAGCAGTCAACAAGAGTTGCATTTTTCCCTGCTGTGATGGTGCTGTCAGCACAGCGGATGGCACAGCAGCCAAATCCTATCACACACCTGTCCACGGCACAGAAAGCTGCAGCTTGTTGTTGCTTTTAATGAAAAACAAGACGTATATGAGCAACCACAGTATAATTAACTGGCACAATGCTAAACCTGCTCTTGGTTATTTGCTGTGACAGAGCTAAATGCTTTGAAAGCTTCATTTGGAAAAAAAAAAAAAAAGTGAAATTGAAAGTCCACTAAAAACACTAGCTCAGGCTTGAATTAGCATAATGATCCAGGCTGGTTTATGCTGGTTTGATGCTGGTCTAGCTGGTGAATTTGCATAGTTATGCTTCTATGTACCACATTCAGCATTATATATTGTAATTTTAACAGTAATGCATTGTAAAACTGCTGGATAAAAATCTATCCATCTAGCTAGCTAGTTAGCTAGCTAGCTAGCCTGTCTATGCATGTTCCTATGGTCCTGTGTTAAACAAAGGCCATTGGTGGAGTAATTGTTGCTTTATCTGGCTGGTTGAGGTACCCAAACAAACAGAACAATGTTTTGATTGCGTTACAGAGTTCATACTGTGTCTGAAACCTGAAATAATACTGGAAAATCTGTTGCTGTAATGTGAGCCTGTGTACGCTTTTCAGCGGTTGATGCTAAGTATACAAATGCAGCTTGATGGAACAGTTGAAAGAAGTAAATTAATTTAAACTTTTTTTCAATTCATGATTTCAATTGAACTGGGGAGTAAGCATAACAGTCATTATAGATCCATTTTCATATCTCTGCAGCTCATTTGAATTTGTTTTAGATCATTAAACGTGACCATTATGTTGCTTGAATGCTTCCTGTTAAGTCATTGACTGTCTGTTTACCAGCATTCAAAACACAGCGTTTGTCGTCCTCTCAGCAGGACGTTGTTGGTTACAAGCTTATCCACTGACCCAGACCGACGGGAAGTTTTCTTGTCGACTTTATCGTTGGTGCTTCGATATAGGTCAGAAGCGTCGTGCTCAGACGCTCTCGCCTGAGTCTGCTGTCAGCTGATTATGTCAGATTAATTTCCTATGGACCTTTGAACAGGCTCTCCTTTGATGTGCTTTGATTCACTTTGATTCACTGAGATTTATTTATTTGACTCAGTGCACTCGCCTCGCGTGGACCACGATAGCATGATGATAAAGGCCAAGCATTAGATCTGTCGGCTGCCACGCTGTATTTCCCCTCGACAAATCCGCAGAAGTTCCAGCCTCTCGGTCCTCCGCTTGGATGACAGCCTGAGCTCTCAGACAGAAGAGATGGACAGCTCACCCTCACAATGCAGCTGCGGGAAGGATGGAGAGAGGGAGAGAAATAGAAAGGATGGCTGCAAGAGAGAAGGACAGAAGCAGATACAGACAGCGAAAGAATGTCATAGGGGGGAGAGAGAGAGACTGGCCAAGAGAGAGATTGATTACTTCAGGGCTTGACACAAGCTGGCACCCATCAGTAATCCTTCAGTGACACCCTTCCGCTGTCATGAGCTCAAAGTCTGGTGCGCTCTCTAAATCCTACACATACACTTTAACACTCTTAGGAATGGCAGTCTTTCTCTGTTCTCCTGGGCTTCCTGTGACTGACAAGCAGGAGAGGAGTGACTTTGAGAAGTTTAGGCTAAATATGATGAGCTTTTCAGTAGAACGCTTATACGCTTTCACAGATGAGCAAAGTAGGAAATTGCAGAGTGTCTGTTGCTATGTAGAGTAAACATTCATATCTCTGCAATGAGATGTCCTTTGCTTCACGTTTTTGCTGTTTAGCAGTGTCTTCTTAGACCATACACAACTACGCAATCAGCAGTTTTGTGCATTCTCACAATATTGTCACAATTCTTAACTAATATGGAGTCCATTTGTGTGCAGATTTATTAAATGTTATTTTTCTACAGCCACATATCTAGACTGAGGTGGAATCTCTTTTTTCTGCTATAATATCTTCTTTTCTAACTTTTTATATTATAATATATGTATATGTATATATATGAATATATATATATATATATATATATATATATATATATATATGTATGTATATATATATATGTATATATATATGTGTGCATTACAATATAAATTTACTGCACTAGCTGAAACTATTTACATCTTGGTTACAACTGTAACCTGTGTTCCCTGAAAAGGCAACTCAGGTTTTAAATTAAGGATTTAGGTTTTAGTAGGTTATATCTAGGTTTTATTTAATGGATAATTAAATGTATTTGCAAAATTATTTACTTTATTAACCTTACCAACTTTACTGCTGACATTCGATGCAATATATATATATATATATATATATATATATATATATATATATATATATATATATATATATATATTTTTTTTTTTTTTTTTTTTAAATCTTTACTTCTTTTTAATAATTTTTAATAAATTACTTCATGACCGCTAAAAAAGGTATGTTCCATATAGTATGAATGTGATCTGGACATACCTCATTGCTGTAATGCGTTACGTTTAAAAGCAATTTTCTCCAACACAGTTTATTATTATTATTATCTACTTTATATTATATTCATGCACATTTTATTATGATATGAATTTGCTGCAGCTGAGCAATTGTCTTTGAGAAAACTGGGAGTGCTAATCAATTGCTTTTTACAGGCAAATACGGAATTGTTTTATTATTATTTTTCACTATAATATATTTATATTACATGTAATATACACATTTTATGACGGCAGCTTGCCATCGGGAATGATAATAGCTTTATTAGCGATAGCGGGAGTCCTGCCGTAGCCCATATCATCCCCAAATCCTCTTCCTCATACATCAAACATCTCTGGAACTTTAATTTTATTTGCTGCAGTGTCTCTGGACAATATACTTCCTGTTAGTGTCCTAACTCTACCTTCAACAACCCACATAACACATATACTCACTAGGCCAGCAGGAATCAGAGAGCCATCTTTCTATTCTCTACTCCTGGACAGATCCTCACAGTGGAGCGGTTCAGATTGATTGGCTCGGTATTGATCAGAACATGTGCCGGGGCTAAAAGCGAAAGGGATGGTTCTGTGCGCCCCACGGCTTAATGGAGAGGAGCCCAGTCTAGCCTGGCTCTTTTGATCCACAGAGGATTAGAGGAGATTGCTGTGTACGAAAGCAGGAAGATGCTGGTCCATCAGACAGCTCGTCCAGCAGACGTGAGCAGAATGAGTCAGGGTGTGGCGTCAGATTGTGAACGTGTGAAGAGGTTTTGGTCTGTCATTCAGATGCAGATAAACATGAATAATGTCGCGGTGCTTTTCATGAGGTAGAGAAGGGAGCCGAGTGACTTCCTCTACCTCATTTCAGGATTAATTACCCATTTGAACAGACAGCTGGAGGATCTGACCCATGTGCTATGTAAACACTCCTGGATTGTTCTATATTTTGAGCATGGACATCCACTGAAGAGCATCAACTACACCCTGATGAGACTTCTCTCTCTCTTTCTCTCTCTCTCGCTTCCACTGGCAGAATCAGTCTGTTTTATCAACTACTTTAGCATGGCTGATTAATATCCCGCTACAGTGTGCAAGAAAATATCTGTCTTCTCATATTTGTTTGTGACCAAGCAACGCTGACTCTTAAACAATACTGTTATTGCCAACTCAATATGTAACATAGATTAGTCATATCTAGGCCGAGGCAGAATGTGCTCATTTTGAGGGAAAATATGTAAAATCTGTAGAATAGATTAAAATGTTCCAAGTGGAGTTGAAAACCACCGCACTTGAAAGAATGCCACTTAAGTCTTTTTATTTTATTATTGAGTTTTCATATAGCGTGATCAGATTTGATTAGAAAAAAAGGCTGACTCTATGTGTCGTGAATCACAAACACGTGATGAGTGTAGTCTTATTTTATGAACAAATGTCATACTGAGTTAGATCTATTATAATGGTTTAATTCATGAACAAATGACTCTTTTGAATCACTTCTTTTGAGTGAATCGAAAACATTCAGCACAACACTGTAGTTTGTTTCTTAAACTAATGGCTCTAATAAGTCATTGCCTTATAGTGAATGAAATATATATTTAAAATAAATATTATAAACATCAAAGCATTAAGGCAATACTCATAGACATGGAAAGAACAAAACAGAGAAAGCAAAAAGACACAGACACATATAGGTTTCCAGGGTAACAAACAAAGTAATTACAACAACAATGTAATAAAAGATAATTGACGAATATAGAGATGCAGTTTTCACTGCTTTGGGATTAACAGAGCTTTGGATCGTTTCCATTTACTTATCTAGATCACCTTTGAATATAGAAAAGACAGTAATTGTTTATGTATGTGAAATTTAGCTAATAGGAAACATACATTAATTATGTAGTGTTTCCCTAAATTCTCTTTTTAGCAGTCAAACAATCCAAAGAAAATATCTTTAAAACAGAAAGAAAAGTCACTTGCAAAATAAGATTGGATAAACATCTAGAAATCTGAAATGTGGGTACATTGTGAATTAAATCTTCCTCAGAAGAGTCACAAAAACAAAGCATATAGAGGGAACTTTAGAGCTTTTAATTGACATGAACTCACATTTGATCATATTTAAATATAGACTTGAAGATCTGGAGAAGGAATCAATCAATCTTAAACATAAAGGGATTTGAGAGGCGCTGTGTCAACAGCCAGATGGCTAATAATAATTTGTTTATTGTCAATTGTAATACCTTGTAAATTACTACTGGAAATATGCAGAGCTAAAAATTGAGAGGCAAGCACGAATAAATATGGAGATATAGATCAACCTTGCCTTACTCCATGTGACAAGTCGAATCTTGGTGATGTTTTGAATTTGAATTTAATAACACTATTATTATTTCTATATCATGTCCTGGTGGCTCTAGAAAGCGAATCTCCAAACCCAAATTTGGCAAAGGCTTGAAATGTGAAAGTGTGCTCAAGTGAATCAAAGGCTTTGTAGAAGTGTAAGAAAAGCAAGTAACTGTCATTTGGAATGAGATCCACATAATCTAAAAGATAAATCGATTCGAATTTTTCAGACATCTTCTCCTCGCTGCTCCTGAATACTGGCCACTCGTAGATTACACCTCCTTTTATATGCATCCAGCTCCTCGCATTTATCACGCAGCATGTCGTTCTCCTTTTCCACTGATTCCAGGGTGGATTCAATCGAAAAGGAGAACTGTGTGCTATGCGATTTAAGACAAAACACTGTTTAACAAATTTTCATTGTCTTTCACTGTTTCCTCAAAGGATTGCAAATGAGTAGGTTGCCAACTTCTGGAAAGGAAAATAAGGGACAATCATGGTTCTTTATAGGAAAATAATGGACAGGCAATATATTTGTAGTGTATTCAGACATTCAGATGTCTGCAACATGTAAATAAACACATTTGGGTCATTCCGTGTCCAAATTAATAACATTTCAGAAACTTTTGATTTTGTTCATGTTTTTTTTCTGAAGAAAGCCAAAATATTAAATGTGATGGATGCATATTTACTGAGTAATTAAATATTTTGTATTGAGGTTCAGATTGGAGGTGAGTAAAAATGACTTAAGAACAGGTCTATTGGTTAAATCTGTTGATTTTTTCCACTTTATTGGATTATTTGATTATTTTTAAAATGGACTTTAAAATGGAGAAAAGCATTTTTGTGTTTTTCTGGCCAAAGTTTGCATCCCTGAAACTCATATTAACTCATAAAAAGTTATGTTAATATGCTTTTAGATTCTAATTCTTAACAGACTATTTTTGGGTTTCTTGTAATTTCCAGTGATATAGGATCTCAATGTTGCTTCTTGAGTAAATTGGTACACATTTTTAATGGGCTTATATTTTCTGAAGAACAAATAATGTTGAATACATTATACTCGTTTTTTTCTGTCAATACAATTGAATATTCCTGTATGAGCGCCATACATAGAATTGTTTTCTAAAGTTTGCATGCCTACAAATCTAAAATCTCAATGTCCTTCTATAATACAGCTGCATATTAAGTGTTGAATTGTACCCATTTTCTATATATAACTATATCAGCAGATATTAAATATCATCAAGCTCAATTCGAAATGATAAAATTAAAAGGTTTTTGTTTGTTGAATAGTTTGACAACAAAAGAACAAAAAAAGACGTAATTCAGATCAGTAAAGAAATTATTTCTTTGTGAAGTCTTATGTCAACTATAGAATGAATGCAGAATTTTGGCACATAGCATTGAATTTATGCTGCATCTAAACATTGTTTTAAAATTATTTATTATTGAAACAGTCTGGGTATTGTTAACTAAAACAACTATAAACGTTGTGTTTGTCAACTAAAATAAAGGTGAAATAAATTTGAAAAAATATTAATATTGGAAAAATAAAAAAACTTAAAATTAACAGGGAGAAAAATATGCACAAATTAGAAATGTCAGTAAAATACTAAGTTAATGAAATTACTAAACTAAAGCTAAATAAATATTAAACAAAAAAATGATTAAAAATATCACGCATAAAATTAAAATAGAAAATATAAGCTAATTCAAAATTGTTTAAAATATTAATGTTTTATTATGTTAAGTAAAATGTTATTATGTTTTATTATTGATGTTTTTGTTGTTTGTCAACTGAAATAAAGCTGAAATATAACATATAACATAAATACTGGACAAATTGCATAAAATAACTTAATATTAATGGAAAAGAAATGAAAGCTAAATAAATATTAAACAACTAAAACAATTAAAAATGTCACATAAATGAAAACTGAAAATATTAAAATATTAGCTAATTCAAAATATTTATAAATATTATAATAAAATACCTAAATAATACCAATGAATATATATCATTCGCATAATTTGGCAGTGGCAAACAAAAGAACTAAAGGAATAATTAATGAAGCTTCTTAATGATTCTGACACATTAAGAGAAAGAGAGAGAGAGATAAAAAAGGGAGAGATATTTAATAACAAGCACTAAAAAGTCTATAGATGTGTAAAACTTTGTGAATGACATGGGTGGGACCTCTTGTTTGTCTAAGCAGTGATGAACAGAAAGAGTTTTTAAAACTTTTGTCTTTTGAAATCGATGTTTTTCTGTGACTGCTGAGTTCCAGTTGTGGTGCAGAATCTGTTTTTAATGGTGTGCTTATGACAGTTATTTTGAAAAAGCAGGGATGAAGAAACTGTGATCAATAGACACAGCTTGATATTCACAACAGTGAGTCTGAGGGAAGTTGGTGCGAAACAGTGTTTAAAAAAAAGTTGAAGCTGGCCTTTCAATAATTAAGACAGATTTGGGAAAGAAAACATCTCTGAAAGAACGGGTAAGAGCGAGTGCTTTGATAATATCCCGCTGATTCATAAAACATTCATACACTTTTCATTCTCAAACTTGTCAGGCAGATCTCAGCACCTTGTTCTTCTTCTTTTGATATGCAGTCTTTGAGGCTGTGTGGGCTCTATGAAGATCTATAATCACAGCTCTGACTCCTCTTCTAAATATATTTGATAAAACCAAAATCCATTTTGAAAATAAAGGATCAAACGGTCATTATGTGGTCGACTTTAAATGCAAATGCAAGAGGTTATCCCTGCCCTTTGACTCCCACAGAATATTATTTTATGAAGTGCACTGATCCCGCGCAGAAAAGCTGGCTGCGCTACGCTAGACGGGGAGAGGAACCGCGGATTCAGCCGCAATCTGATTTACTTTCATCATGTCGCACGCTGCGAGATAGGCACTTAAAGTGATGAAGCAGAGCGTCAGGTTTATGTTCCTCACGGCGCTCGAGCAAATGACTCGTGGCATGTGATCTACGCCACAACAGCCTGTAAGGGAGTGTAGGAGCATCAGATAGTCTCTCAGGCCTGATTAAGGAGCCGTACGAATATCTTTTGTCGAAAAAAGAAACAAACGCCTTTGAGAAGTAGTAGTATACAATGGGAACCGTGGGAGCCGAGTGGGTGGGGTTGCTGAAGGCAGAACAGTTTGCAAACCATCAACAGCTTCAGGCTTAAACAACTGTGTTCTTTACAGGAGTGCCGAGCATACGGTGCACACAGAAGTCGGCCTTGCGTGATCAGACTTCTCAGATAGAGCTCTGTGTGTCTTTCTCTTGGAACGGTCAGGTTTTCGTCGGTTTTTCCATCGATGAGATGGTCCAAAGAAACGCTGTCATCTTTCAGCTGACAGGCCATACTCCACAGAAGCTCTGAGTGAAGAGGTGTGTCTGTGTCCTCCTGTGCCTTGTGGCCGTGAAAATGTGGAGGGAGACGGTGAGAGTCACTCCTGCCTGGATAAGTAGACATTTTTGCATTGGGTTTACAGTATGTGAACCAGGACTGCTTGTCAACAACGTGGGATGTCTGTGAAAAACACTTTAGCATAGGGTTTTCTGACACTCGATTGCATGTTATTTGCACTTTAAGTGTATACTACATGCAGTTAGTTGAACTTGAGATTGTTTCTTGACACACTTAGGGTTAGTTCACCCAAAAACACATTTTGTCATTAATTACTCACCTTTTTGTTGTTCCCAACCTGTAAGCCTTTCATTCGCCTTCTGAACACAAACAAAGATCTTTTTGATGAAATAGGAGAGCTATCTGTCGCTCCATTGATGCAACTACATTTACATTTCTGCATTTCGCAGATGCTTTTATCCAAAGCGACTTACATTGCATTCAAGAAACACATTGACATTCTAATCAGTTCTTCCTTTCCCTGGGAATTGAACCCATGAGCTTAGCATTGCAAGCGTCATGCTCTACTGTTTGAGCCACAGGAAAGGACCTTTCAACTTTCAAGCCCCAGAACTGTAGTGAAGAGTCACAGTCATGTCACGTCTTGTCACGTTCCGCCTGTGTGATCCTTCTGTGTTTCCGTAGATTGTCACATCAACCACTCCCCCTTGTTTGTTGTGCCAGGTGCTCCTCGTTTCCCCGTCTATTTATACCCTCATGTTCTCCCTTGTCTTGGTCGATGGTTAACGTTATGTTCCGTTGTCCTTGTGTGTGGATGTTCCAAGTGTTATTGTATTCCGAGTTTTGCACTGATAAGTGCCGTTTTGTGTTCTTCGTTAATTAAAGTGAGTTTCTGTTGAATCCTGCCTGTTCCGAGTTCATCTCCGCATCGCATACCGTATCTCCGCGAAACAAATCTAGTAAAATCCCGTGGTTTATCTTCAGTTTATATAGTGATGCAAGTACTTTGTTTGCACAAAGATTTGAAACGACATGAGAGTGAGTAATTAATAACAAAGACTTTTGGGTGAACTAAAACCTTAAATAGGAGTTAAGTATCTTATTCTTATTATATATGTAATTTTATAATTCGATTGTCTTTGAAATATGGTTAAAATATACTGACAAGCATTTATGGTAAACTAAATGATGCTTTAATTTAATTTCTACAGTTATAATATAATAATTATAATAATTATAGTATAATAAACTAATTTGCTTTGCTTTATGTAAACACATCAAAATAAGAGTATTTCTTTAAATCACAGCATAGGGTTAGTAAAACATAATAGTTTGACATTTAAACAAGCTCATGCTTCAAAAGTGTATTTAGAAACTTAGTCAGGAAATACTTTTTTAAGGATACTAAGTGGCCTTTTATTTCATAAATATTATATTTTCTGCCAGTGCAGGTATATGTATATATATATATACAATAAAGTATAGTATATATATATATATATATATACTTTTAAGATCTGAAGTACACTACAAGTTCACATCCAATACAATTAAGCACACTTCTTTTCTCAAGAGAGATGCTGGTCTCTTACACAGCGTGTATTTTACCGGCCAACTTAATTCACCAGCCCTTACCAGAATGGAAATAGATTGCAGTCTAAGCTGGACTTTTCAGTAAAGGTGCTTGTTTGTAGGTGTTCTCAAAGACAAGTCAGTTCACCCATTGTCCATCTTGGCAATATCCCTGGTCAGCTCTTTTCTATGTTGGTACCCCCTGGTTAACATTTGACTGGTTAGATTCCGCCCATGCTGGAATTTAAAAAAACGAATGAAATTTCTCCATTGATTTCCATACAAAATATCGGTGTATCGGTGTATATTTATATCGAGGGATTAGTCACATGGCATTTATGCCTGTCGCATTCTAACATAGTACATTCTAAAAAAAATATTTAAAAAATGCTGGGTTGTTTTTTTTCATCCCAAAACATGCTAGTTGACATGCTGGTTGAGCATGTTGGGTCATTTTGTTGGGTTATTGTTTTTCCATATTTGGGTTAGTGGCTGGGTAGATCTCGGTGACAGTTTAAACAATACATCCCCCCCCCCCTCCGCCCTTCGACCCAACAACCCAGTAGTGGCTTTACTAGCTGATGGGATGCACAGAGAGCAGGCTTTTTGCATCCTTCTCCTGAGAGAATAGTCCTTAACACTGCCAAATTGGTGCATTACTTCGGTACAATAAAGTCTTAAATATTTAATGCAATACAATTTACAGGGAAGACATGTCAGTCAGCATCCTTTGTCTCACTTGATGGAACCGTCTTTTTCCTTGAATAAACATTTGTTTTAGTTATAATACTGAATATTGTTAATTTGGATGTTAAAGTACGTTTTCAGAACTCTCTGTTTGTTTTTGTGCGGGATATGAGCCTGTCATAATATATTTCTGTAAACCGAGAGGAGAGAGAACTTTGAAAACTGTCTGCGGTGAGTTTTGGACGGTGATTTAAGTTTGTTGGCATTAAAAAAAGAAGTGAAATATGGCTTATTATTTCTGTGCATTTCTTGGTGTTCTTGCTTATTAATAAATATTCACCTTTTGATTATTGCTTTTGCCTGTGTTGTTACTCTAATGATTATGTGTGTGATTTTAATTTTCAATTATTTGGGGTTCATTTTAAGCAGCAATGTAGTAATTTTTTAATCAATAGTTGAGTTTATTGGATCAAATGATTAACCCAACTAGTTGAGTTAAAACGACCCATTCCTGCATTTGTTAATTTTTAACCGAGCTGTTACGAATAGCAGGGAACGTGTGCAATGCGGAACGAGGAGACGGACACAAGGCAGGTCTCAAACTGAAAACTCACTTTAATTTAAACGAAAACAAAACACTTCTAGATAACATAAACAGCGCAAGGAGTTCTCACAAACTCAAAAGAAGAACAACAGAAAGATATGGCATCCACACAAAATAACAAAGACATAGCAACATCAACAACCAACAAAGACAAGTGAAACACAAGAGGGTTTTATACACAAGGGAATGACAAACACCTGGGTAGACTAACGATGTAAGTGATGACAAAACAGGTGCAGGGAGGGCACAAGAGGAAACACAGAAGGGACCCGGAAGTGAATCAATACATGACACGATTGACAGGACGTGACAAATGCCTCACCAGACAGGAAGTGTACAATGACCTTACAGACAGGAAGTGACAAAGAAGACACAGACAGACAGGACCAAGCATGACACCAGCAGTTTTTAACCCAACAATTTTTTCGAGTGTACTCTTGCTTTTTCTGCCATATCCATTACATTAGAAATAATAAGTGTAGAATTATCATGTTATACAAAATGCAGTCATTCTGTTTTAAGAGGAGGTATTCGGATGGAAGTACAGGATTGAAACCACGGACCCGAAAAGCTGTTACGCCATATGCTGGAATGCTGCCCACAAGGCAATGGCTTTGACCGAAAATGAATTTTAATACAAAAAATGTAAAACATCCTCATTATCAAAGAGGTGTATTCAAGTCACTGAATGAGTGACTGAATGCAAGTTTATGATTCAATTAATGGTTAGTTCAAAGTAATAAGTCATTTACTCATTTGTCAAAAAGTCAAAGGAACAGATAGCAAGCGCATTTTATTTCTGATCAAAACCATTTGCACCTCACACTGTGATTACGACTTTCAAACTCTTAGGTAAGAACTTCTTCGGAGGATTTGAATGCAGAATGATTTTTCCATTCATTTTTCGACAAGTAGTCTGTCTCCTCCTCCTTATTCTTTCTGCAACATGAGCAGGCCTGCACATCTACGCTCAGCACTACCACAGATACTGTGTGCCCAGAAACATGATCTCAGAGAAACCCTCCGAAGTTGTATAGATCACGATTGATCTCTCAGTGGGATTGACAGCATGGAAGTGTTTGCCAGCCGTTCACATTCCACTTGTTCATTATAACCCTTTGGGTTTCGGGTCGGTACGACTAACCGCAGCCGCTCAGAAGCTGCCGGTCAATATAAAGACGTGTAATAGAGACTGGCCGCATTCACGACCTATCTCGCCTGTAATTACAATGTGCCATGCATAAGACAGCAGGACTCCACTCCTAATTAGCCTCAGGTTCATGGACTCTAATCAGACTTGTGTATCGTGGAGATTTCTAGATTCACCTCAGAGTTGTCTAGTTGCGAGGCGCATCGCCTTCATAGCCAGTGCCCAGGTTGCGTCGACGTGCCTGGGTCATGACCTCAGCAACTCTTCATTCCACCCGTCCATTAGGCGGGTAACGTGTGTGTGTGGGCGAATGTAGACGAAGTTTGGTGTTGAATCTTTAAAGAGCCCGGCCTCTGCCTTTCGTGTTTAGCACGCTGCTCATGAGCTTGCGCCTGCAAGGTTCGGATATTTCAATTAAAAGCAAAGCTGAGAACTGTGGTTAAAAGCATGGAGGGAAGCTATGCACCACTGCTCCCCCCTCTTCCCTACTTCCCTGACTCCGTCGCAGAAACACAAAGGCTATTTTCGGAGAGCCAATGCACAGTGGGGCGAGCGGGCAGGCTGAGCTACTCGCCTAAAAGCACTCATGACTTTTTAATTTTTGTGGCTGAGGGGCTGTCGTCCAGCAGTTGTGGAGCGGACCCAAACGTCGGCACAAAATAGAGGGATCAAATCCTCACCCATCGAGTTGGCTTTGTCAGAAAGCGAGAAAGGGGCTGGAGAGGTGAGGAAAAAGAGGGGGTTAGGCAGGGAACCGAGGGTGGTTGGAGTTGTGAGAAGGAGCGAAAGTGTTAGATTAGTGCATTTCAGAAGTTACTCGCAATGGGCGAAGGCTGATAAGGAGACCGTGAAATAGCCTACAAAGGAGGACAAAGGACAGGGGACTGACAGAGACACTTTGCATCGTCTGACTAGTGAACAGAGAGAGAGAGAGAGAGAGACGCAGAGGACAAGATGAGGACGAGCCAGCCATCTCCAGAGAAAACAAAATGATATCTCTTCCAAAAAGAGCATGCTGGCAGACAGTCTCATGGGCGCCATTCGGTATTAACCCATCTCTGATTCATCTCTGGCACCTGTTTCCTACATATGAATTCTTCTCGCCGCAATAATACAAAACAAATAAATATGTTTATGGGATTCTCACCCTGTCCGTTTCAGTCATGGTGTTTCAATTCTAGAAAGACTTATTGAGTTTGAAAAGCCACATTCAAAAGTAACAGACAGAGAAGCCCTGATGAATTATGTATGACTGACGTTGAACTCGCCCTATAAGAAGTGCAAAATGGTGTTGGTATTCGAAGGAGTGTGCATACCGTGTCAGGGGTGAAAAGGTAATAGGCCATTGAATCTGAGAGCCTACAAATAGCAGTATTTCCATGGGTTCTTTTTGTCTTTTCTTTTTTTTGCTGTGTATGTATGGAGTCCCATAGCAAAAATCATTTCAATTTTGTCTCGAGTTCTGATAAAAGTATAGCATTGGACTCAATAAAGCATGCTTTCTGCCATAGTGACAGCTCTTATCTAAAATCAAAATGTAATTTGGGCTATCTGAGAAAATGCTCATAAATAAATCTGAATGTATTAATATAATCCTGTGCGTGAAGTATGCATGACTGTGTTTAAGTGATTCTAATAAAATTCTGAAGCGTTTAAAGCTGGTTTAAAATGCCAATGCGCTACTCACCACTGTGACGCCAATGTTCCCTAATGGGTTTCATTTAAATATGTTCTTTTGCGATTTTCTCCACCAATTCATTTCAATCTCGGATATTGTAGATGGAGATTATCCCTGGGATTACAATGTTTGGGAAGTGGGGTGGGGTAAAAAAGACACTCTCGATGTGTATTTACCCGCAGCTTAGTGATGTAGATGTTAAAAAATGGGTCTCTCATATGCAAAATAAAACCTTGACAATATCAGCCCAGCATTGCCCATCTGGCTTCCTGTCAGTTTGTCATTTGCTAATATTCATTTCCAAATGTAGAGAGCTAACAGACGTTTACGATGCAAATAGCGGGCTATAACTCTTGTCACAGTGGCAAGCAGCATTAATCCACCAAATCACTCATCCCAGTGGGTGGAACATTAGAGCCACCCGACTCCACTGCCCAGTTTGGTAAAGGCCACCGGGTAAGAGCAGGGCCAGTGCCAAGCAAGGTCCAATTCCCCTTTCCTCAACAAAGCCATTCCATTGGCTGAGACTGAACATAGTTTCAGTGGATATGTATTCTGTGCCCTATTAGAAATGACAGAAAATTGTTTAGTGGTATATTTGAGCTTGAAATTAATTTATGTTAATTTTTGCATGTCACATTATATTACCAAAGTTAGCTAGCTATTAGCTTGCTAATATGTATCTTATTAAAAAAATATTTGTTGTAGCTAGAACTATTATGATCTTTGTGGTTTTCATTCGGCATTAAGAAAAGGAGATATAATTTTGCGTGGAAACGGTGACAGTTGCCTTAGGCCCTGCTGAGATAGTCCATAATGAATTAGTAGTTAACTCAAGGAAAATGCTAAACAGCAAATCTACAGTGGAAGGGAGAGGTGCACTGTGACAAAACTATCAGAACAACTTTAATCAATGAACTGAATAATACTGCTCTTCTCGTTGAGTCTATTTCTCTAGAACCAAAATCCTCCACTTCTCACGTGGTTGCACTTCCAGTGGTTCTAGGGTTGTTTTTATTTTAAGACTCCTTTTTTTTGCGCTGGTGCATTGGGGCCCATTTTAATGATCTTGCCTAGGGTCTCCACAAAGGGCAGATTATGGTCCTGCAGGGCACCATGAAACATGCAGTTTTAATGTCCTAAGAAAGAAAAAAGCTTTCCAAATGTGAGAAAGAAACTTGCAGTTGAGTGAAACAGTTTTGAATTTGCTGTTATGAGAATGAGCACATATATTGAGAACGAGACAACACTATATGATATATCAGGAGTTTAGGGATTGGATTGAAGGTCAGAAGAAAAGACATAGATTAATAAAGTGGGATTAAATACATAAAGTATAATTGTGGTTTGCCAAAAATCACAACTTTGCAATTTATCTTTTGCAATTTCTGCATATATTTTGTGAATACATTGTGAACTTCTTCGAAGGTTTTTATGAATCTGGCTCTAGGACATTGTAACGATCCTGTCTCACGTGTTTCCCTTCCATGTCCCTTTATGTATCTTCCAGGTCCTACACGCTCCTTTATGTGTCTAATCACTACCCTAAGTCTCGTCAGCTGTTCTCAATCCTGTGTTTGTCATAAATACCATCCTGTGTTCCTTGATCTTTGTCAGTTGTACTCGTATCGACGGCCTTTCATATTCCTAGGTCCAGTCGAGTATGGATGTTCCTGTTTCCGTGTTCTGCCAAGGTTTGCACTACTAAGTCCCGTTTTGAGTTATATTTAAACTATTTTGTTTTACGTTTTGGAATAAAGTTATTTCATTGGAATCCTGGGCTCCGAGTCTGTATTCGCATCGCACTCACACCGTGTGGACGTTACAGACATACTGTTTGTGCTGAAGTGGAGCCATTTTTAATTTCTTAATTTCTTTAATTTCAGTAGTCAATGGTGCACATTTAAATCTGTAGTGGTTTATTTCCAGTTGTTTCGTCTCCTCACAGCTCGAGATCCCCTGATAGTCGGAGGCCCCTGGGCATGAGTCCCATTGGCTCTGGGTGAAAGGGTTTGACTATGAGAGATTATTGTCATTTAATGCAACCTTCTGAATCCTCACAAAAACATTTAAATGATGTAGTGAATGGTAGAAAGGGGAAAATGAAATGGTTGTGTTATTAATTTAAATTTTGTTATTTCTGTCCCTCAGGGAGAAACCTGACATTGTATGAGAACAAGAATTGCTGTCTCTATAATTCGTTCACTCACTCTTTATCTATCTATTGCTTGCTCTTTCTTTCTCTTTCTTTGTCTCACTCTACCTTTCTCTCTGTCTTTTAAGAGCTCCTGAATATTTATAAGTCAATGTCAAAAATAGAGCTAACCTTGATTTTACTTTCACAACTTCAACTCTGCATTGAACCTCTCAGGCTGCCGTTTCCAATACTCTTGCATATAAATTGGATTTGTTAGTAGGAGGTTGCCAGTGTGACATCTGGGTGGGGTGAAAAGTAGTTTTTTCCCCCCTACAGCAAGGTTTTTCATTCTCACCTTTGCTGCAGGAAAAGAGAGAGAAACATCTGATGTTTTAGAGTTTAACCCAACAGATGGGAAGATGTGACAGTTGGGGCAACTTTCGTCCCACACAAAAGTTCTGCGTTGTTCACCTTAAGCAGAAGTTTTGTCCGTCACTCACAACTTTTGAGTATTCCCTCCCTTTTCCATATTTGTTTATTTAGTTTAGCTGATTTGATTCTACTTTAAGCCAGCGGTTCTTATTTGGGTGGTTCACCAGTAATTAGGACTCAAGAGCATAGGAAAACAATGCAGAAAACTATATCTAGTAGAATAAATGCGGAGGTCCCATATCTTATTGTACTGGTTTGGAATGAGGGTGAGAAAATGATGACATCATTTTCATATCTGTGTGAACTTTGCAGTTTTGTGCATTATGTAGGAAATTCGAGTGGGGGAAAAGAATAGACTTGTACAAAAAAAAAATGCCTCTCAATCATTACTTATGTTCTTCTAGAGGTTTGTGGTTGGTGTTTATGTCTACAGGGACACTGCTCTGTGTCTGTAATTTCTTATTTTCTTCTTGAATGCTTGTGCTCGGGATGTTTCTGGGCTGCGGCCTGTGGTAAAGTGAGTGTGTCACCTCCAGCCAATAGTGACATGCGACACATGCGAGAGCGGGACTTTATCGCCTCTGTCGGAAGCTCCGCTAAGTTGAAACGCAGCTTGCTAATTTTGCTATTGCCTTATTGACTTCTGTCCGTAACCCGACAGATTACTAGCCGTGATTGACACGTAATTATTGTTACTTAGCAAGCTAGATTGTGGATGGCCAAACTTGCTTGCAAATTATAGCCAGTCGTCTAACTATTAGCACAGCTGTTCTTTGATATACACAAAATAAGCTGTTTCTCTTGAGTCTCACACTTCATTTTTATGTCCAAAGAATTCCACACATTAAAAGTCAGCAGATTCCATTTGGCCCTGATGTGAAATCAGTCAAAAAAACTGTGTGGGTTTCTCGTTCTTCGTGGACTTCTGTGTCATGGATGTGACATGTATTCATTTGATATCTGAAACTAGCCATATAGCCCAGCAGCTGTGCCCATATTCTTAAGCATGGCGGACAACGAAAGCACTCACTCATTTAAATAAATCTGTTAATGTGCCCATCACCACATATTTTTCTTGGCCAGACCCTAACCTATGCTGTAGAAATCTATCCCTGTGACCAGGGCACATGAATTTAAACCACATTAGTCTGCAGTTCTTACAGCAAAATGCTGATCCCAAGCAGTCTGCACCACAGTTCTTGTCCTCTCCCATGTTTGTATAACCAGATGCTTATTTAGTCTATTTTTAAAGGTGTGGTCAGTCTTACTCAAACTCCAGAATTCCAGGAAGTTTATCTATACGGGTGCCATGTTAACCACAAGCACGGAGCAGATCCCAACCATTGCTGCGTTATGCCGACTACAGAGGTTAATTGCACCCGGCCTCACATGCAAGACCATCACCGGCCACTATTGTGTCCTGGCAAACACGATAATTAGTGTTCTGAAAAGAACTACTCTCTCCTTTTGTTTCTGAGCAATGCCTCTCAGCGACTGACGCACAATATCTGGGTAATTGAGAAGCGAGATGAGATTCAGCGAGAAGACATGTAAGACGTGTGAGAACAATGTCATTATCATAATGTCTGAGTGTTTGGATCCATATCTGCGGTCTGCTCTACCATCCAGCTTGGTCGGCCCGTGTGCCCACATGTCCACCGCTTCTAAATGGTGCTAGGCGTAGTAGTCTAAACACAGCTACCGGGTTCTGGCTGTAATACAACTCTTGGAATGACAGGGGTCAGGGGTCAACGATGAGGTGTTTAGGGATGTGGAGTGGAGTGGAGTGAAAAAGGACTGCAGCTGGAAGTGAGGTCGTAGGTGTCACAGGGGAGGTATAATTACACCATCTCTGAGAACACCTACAGCCCTATTAAGAAGAATGATGGGGGAAAATGGTGGTCAGAAAGGTCTGTAAGAAGTGTGTGTATGTGTGTAATGTAGTGCCATTTTGCACTGTAGACTATCAGCAGGCTGAGATTGGAAACTGCTGTTTGTCTGCTCAAATTGTTTTGTGTATGTTTTCCAACATAAAAGTTCTTGTTTGGTTACCCAGTCTCAACTCCCCATATGTCTTTCTTGTTCCGCTCACAAAATAATTTATTTTTTCTGCTTCTGTTACCAGCTTGTGCTCTCAGATGCACAGCCATTGTGCAGATTCTAGCCTCAATATTGTTTTGTCCTCTGTGAGGACATATTCTGCCTCTGTTTCCTCAACTCAAATGGAAAACCTAGCGTTTTAGTGCTTCTCCGTTTCAAGTCACTCTGATGTAAAATATGGCTGACGTACCCTTGACAGCTCAGAGCTGCATCCTTTACTGTCCCTCCATCCGAAACATGTGTGACTGATGTTCCTAATGCGAACTGTGTTCTTCACCCTCGTAACAAATAAATAAACCAGTGTCCAAGCCGAGCCCTGTCTGCTTCGGAACACAGACTGCTATAAATGTAATGAAGGCGGATAGTAATTCTTCTTTCTGTCAAAGCCATGCAGCCATTAGCATTTACATCCAGCCCTGCCATTCACTCAGTCACCTCGCAGCGCTCTAGCCAGCACACGCGCAATGATAAGAATCACAATCAGCGGCCTTTCCGCATACATATATTACAATGCCAGCCTCCAGATACAATGCAGAGCTCCTGACTATTAACAAGTGTGCTATCTCTTCAACACAGGGGTTTCAGGTGTAGGGGAGGGGTTGGAAGAAAGCGGGAGGAATCCGACAGCTTGTTCTGTGCTGTTGGAGTGTCAGTATCTCTAAGGCCCAGTGAAATGACTGCTTGAACAGATGGGGCCTAGACCGTCCTTTCCATTTGAAATGATTGCCTCGGATGCCATTTAGTCATGAAGAATGCAATATGTGATTTCCTGTAGGGGAGCCTAAAAGGGCGTATCAGCCCGTAATTACAGTGCATATTTGTCATTTTTGTGTTTGCTTGTTTTTCGACTCATTCTTTTGCGAGCCTGGCATTAAGTGAGTGAGGTTTTGGACAGTGCCATGCCATACGTCCAGGTGCTCCACCATAATGGAGCCAGTGAAATAATAATGTGTGGATGGAATGCTTTCCCACCACCCCATCAACTAATTAGGATCTAATTATCCAGGCAAGTGTAAACAATCGCAGCAGATGGCAGAATGCGCAGAATTAACTCTAATGACCCGAGGCTCAGTGGAATTCTCATTTCGATGCCTTTGTTTGTTATTTTCCTCCATTATTCTTTGCCCTACTTTCTAAATACAGTTCGTAGCTGCCTCCTTGTGCCATGCTTTCCTGCCTTCGATCTTTCTTCTTTCCACTACGTTGAGGTTCAACTCGCACGATATGATGTATCTTCTCACAAAGATCAAGTGAATTCATAGCTTGCACTTTCATTTCTGGTTTTGTATGCCACCTACTTGCATTAAATTAGACAGGAGCACACGACCAAAGATGCAGTACTCTGTAAGTAGACACATAATTACAACACACATGCCATTAAAACTTCAGTACTCCCTCTGCTTCACTTCCAAATTCACAGCTCAAGTCCATCAAAATAGTATCTGACTTCACAGAGTCCACTGGATGAAGAGAGAAACATGCAGTCAGGGCAACTGATTGGGATTCTCAGAGGCATTGACAGAAGGGTGAAAAATAGATGTGGATGAAGTATGAGGGTGCACGGCATCTCATTAATTGATGGTTGGCGTGCATAGTTGCTTCTCTGTGTTGTGCCAAGCGCGCTGGTGCCTAATTAATCTCATGGATATCAGAGACACGTCCCAGGGCGCATGCATCCCCTGGTGTTGCGTCAGAGAGAGATTGAGAACCGGAGAAGGAGAAAGGGAGATGAAACAAGAGGGAGGGAGGGAGGGAGGGAGGGAGAGCAGAGAGAGGTGGGGAAAGATGCAAACAGAGGTGAGTAGAAAGAGAAGTTAAGGAAGAAAATGCAAGGAGACACCATATGCACAATGACAAAGACTGTGATGAAGTGGCAGAGAAAGAAGAAGTGACAAAAGGTAAGAAAATAGATAGGTGTTGAAAAGAAGAGAGGGCGGGGGAAGAATGTGTGCTGACATTGTGTCGATGCTGCCTTCAGGAGGCTGTGCTCAGATAATTCAATCTGCCGACCATTGACTGCCCCCCATTTTGTCTTCACTCCTAATTAAATCTCTATTTGATAGCTCAATGCCGCCTCTAATTGTGTTTGAGTTACGTCACCGGCTGCCCGCAACCCCCTGGATCAAAATCGCAATGCTGTGCTACATTACACCTCAATTAATCGCATCAATTACATATCCATTAACCCGCGGCAACCTACTCATACTGCAGTCAGAGACAGATGTGCTGAGAAAACCTGAGGAGCTAATGAAATTCAGAGCTATGAGAGATTGCAAATTACCCCACCGTCTGAATTGCAACAGAAGTCAAATAAAGTAATTCTGAATTCCTTTATTATTCTATGCCTCATTCAACAGACCTGTGGTGCTTTTCAAAGAAAGACAACAACAGTAAAATAAAAGCTTTTTCTTCTTTCTTGATGCGGTCACAATCTGCCTACACAAAAGAACCCTTGGAGCTTCTGAAGCACCCACCCTTGTGTCTCACAAATGTAATTTTGCCAGCCATAAATATAGACCAGAAGATGCTGTACACAGTAACATGTGAACTGAAACATTGAATGTGATGGTGACAATAGTGCTGTGACCACACTGCTGTTGCATCTGCATTTGTCTTAATGCAGTGACATGGTTGTTTGGCCTGAAGGGTAATGGGGCACTTCACCTTGCTTCCATTGTGGAGGGCACTTTGCACGCTTTGAGAGTTGATGAAGTGTAATTCGGCAGGGTGCCGGTTGTCACAGTGACAACCACTACTGACAGATCAGGCTGACCTTCAGCAGGGACCATGAGCACAGAGTTGGATTGCTCGGGTGCCAGTCTCATACACTCACCTGGACCAGCAGAAAAGCAAATACACATCGGGACATGGCCACCATTACACCTACAGGCAGTACAAGGAATGGAAGTAGAAAACAGGGGTAACCATTGCCCAAGGATCTACACTGATTTACAAAAAGGTACAGATTTAAGAGCCAGAGGTTGCCTAGACCTTACATCCACTTATTCAAAGCCTTTGTGATGAGAAGAACAGGATTGGCAAATGTGCTTATGCACAGGGGCCAGAGGATTAAGCAGAATGGGACATGGCCCTTACTGTGTTGGAATAAGGGAAGGAACACCAGAACAAGTGTTCAGGCCGAGCCCGAGAGTATGATTGCATGCCAGCGTGGTGCAGTGAAAGCTCTGAGGGGTTTGCTTTATGGATCTCAGATAGTGCCTGTGGCCTTTGTCTCAGAGCTATTAAAATTCTGTGTGTGCAGCAGCAGCCTGAGTCGAGCGTTGCCATACGGGGTTGGTTGTCAGGTTACTAGAAGAGCTTCTTTGTCGTTTCTAAGGTGGCCAGTGGTGGCAAGGTGGACAAGGGCACTGCAGAATCATGCTCTCAGTTCGACCAAGCGTGAAGAGAACATTAAACGCCCCCTGACTCAGGCCAGCTTAGCTTGCCCGCTGCATGGCTCCTCCACCGCAGAGGAACCACCCCTAGGTTTTCCATCTGGACCAATAATCCATGCCACTGAACACCCATACAAACATACAATGTGTTGAGGGAACCTCAACATAGCACATTTAATTCATCCAGTATATATTGGCATGCTTCCTTTTTCCATACCACCAATCCCACCCCCAATGAAGACCAACACAACAATGCATCTTCCTTTAGTTTTATCTTTTCCTTTTCTTCCACTTCCCAACCACAGGGATTCTGATGAGAAATGGCACCTGTGTTATGGCTCATTAAGGATGAGTTTAGCTTCATCCTGACCTGGGGTTTCTTGCTCTCTGTGGGCATGCTCTCCTGCGGACATAGCCCTCCCACTCAGAGCAGGATTTTAGAGAGTGAGAAACAGAGCTGCTTAACCCTGCCTGAGCCCCAGCAGATCAAAGCATGGTGCTCAAACAGTGAAGAGGCCACAGGCACTGACTGACATTCTCATTACAATATGGAGATCGCTCTCAGCACCAAGAAGCTTCCTGTGTGAGGACAATGTCAGACCTCTGCAAACTAGTCTGTGCTCTGCCTCTATTTCATGCTAACATAACCTTTCGTCTGACATAATGGGAACCCATGGGAGTGAAGTTTTTTACCACACTGCATATTCGGCCACAAAAGCCCTGTTCATTTCTTTGTATCTAAAACAACACAGCTGCTCCAACCCTTTTGAGATCTGTTGACCACTAAATGTAATGGTTTAGACAAGCAGCATAACTTTCTTCAGAAGAGGTTTAACAGGAAATCTTATGGAGCTCTTGCTTTTGTTTGAAGTATCAACATTTTCTCAGATGTTTCTCCTAAAATTTCTAAGAAAAAGAGACACACATGGGACATTTGGTTTACCTACAGTAAGACCATAGTGAAATATAGTGAAGAAGTATTAGATGCCAACAATATAGTAATCATTTAAAGAATTTCAGCCACCACCACTACCAAAAAAAAGGCCTCTTCCAAATTAATACTTTGAAATTAATAGTCTACACCCTCCCCACATACACATTTTGCACACATATGCACAACCTTCCATCATATCATTGCAGAGGGGGGGGGGGGATGTAGCTTTCAGCCAATCGATGTAGAGTCTGATTTTGCACCTGAGGTCTCTAATGGCGGTATGTTTATAGTGCGGCATTGCTAAGTGGATGTGCCTCTCCACTGGCAATGCTGAATGGCAGTACATTTACAGCAAGATAAAATGACTGTGGTGGCACGGTTGGCGAGCTCTAAGTGCTGTGTGTGTGTGTGTGTGTGTGTTTGAGTATGGGGGGGAGGGGGGGGGTGTGTATGAAATGACTGGCAGGCTATATCTGCTCACTGAGGAATTGTTTTCAAGAGCCTGTTACCCAATGGCAATGATTTGGAGAGTTATACCAGGAATGTTTAGGCTGATAATAGTCCAACTCCTTTAGTTGATGGGAATGAGCCATTCTTTTGCAGGGTGTGCATGGATGATTGTTTTTATGGGAACTTATCACCCATGGTGAAATGGGTAGACCTAATGAATATAAACAACATTCCAAGTTGCCCTCACCTGACTACACTGTGGAAGTTCATGTTTCATTTATTTGTGTGTATTTGCTGTTTGTGTGGAACCTCGGTCCAAACTACATCACTCTGTGAATACTTGATGGCGCCTCCTAGAGTTGAGACTTCTCGACCTGTCTCTCAGTGCAGCCTGCAACTACTAAACACCCCTGCAATAGAGCGCAAGGGCTCACTAGCTTATTGCCTCAATTAATACAAGCTTTAATTGGCCTTTCACAAACACATTGACAATCAGATCCATGTCACCTATAGAGAATGACTCGGTCACGATCGATAGGTCCCATCATCTGCTCCTTGTGAGGAAAATGAAAGCACTTTGTCTCTCGGCTGAAGGCACCCGCATGCAGGGCTTTGTGTTTGTCTGAGAGTCTGTATAATCTGGCTGTTTTAGAAAGACTGAAGATGAATGGATTCCTCTGTACACTATAGCTCATTCTGTCAGGTTTGCTGGCGGAACGACTGCATCTTAAAGTTATCTTCAAAACCTTCCCTCACTTAGCCCGTCAGGACCCTGAAATTCTCACCTCACCCTCCCTCTATCATGGCTTCAGATGTCTTTTCTTTCAGCTCCAGAGTGTCTCAGCATCACAATAGACAAATCGTTTCTTAAATTGTCTTTTATATTTTAAGAGGCCAAATTGACTTTGTCAAATCGTGTTTAGCTTTTTGATGTTAATGGTTTCTTTTGCCTTTGTTTCTGTCTCTCTCACTCTCAGCGTGATGTGATTCAGCAGTGTGAAATGTTTTATCTTTCTTTGTTGGTGGTAAACAACACTCTTTTCCTACAATCATTGCCTGTTGTATATGTGGCCTGGTGGGTAGTGCATAAGCTTTAACATATTTCCACTACCCATTTATATATATATATGGTGGACTATCCATTTATATATATAAAAAATTTGAGAAATAAAGTCACATCCCCAATAGTAGCTGTAAGAATCTTCATATCTATTTCTCTCATTCCCTGTAATCCCCGGTGGTGCTGTCACAGCAAGGTCACTGTCTAAAACGTTCACACTCTGAGGTGAAATTAACTTCCAACCTTCATCCGATCAACAAAATCAATTGGAAAAAGTGGACTAACTAGCAACTTAATAAATCTTAGGCACCAACCGAGGCAGTACATACAAAAATCAATCAAAAAAGCAAGCATAAGTCAGTTTTTTTTCTGTGAATGTTAGAGGGCCAGTGTTGAGAAATAGATAAAAATATTTCTTTTTAGAAACAACTAGCATTATGATTGGCTGATTACTCAGCCAATGTGATAAAGCCCACCTGTCTTTTTCACAACCGGTCTGTAAATAAGCCTGAAAGGGTCTAACAGGTGGCAGTGGATGGACTAATTACAAAGTAAACAAGTCACTCACTTGGACATCACCACATGTATCAAAATGAACTTGAAATTACTTTTACCCACCATCTGTTGAGTAATAATTTCTGCTGTAATCAAAATACAATATACTATAAACTCAAAATATTTATTTGTATATCATTGCCGTTTAATGTTGTACGTATTTATTTGTAATGTTTTTTCTTCATTTTAATCTGGATGATCTTAATGTAACTCAATTTACATATTTTAAGACTGCATATTACTAGGACATTGAATTAATACTTATAAGAATTATACATATTACTATTGAATTATACATATTACTAGGACATTTATTAATACTTATAAAGCACTTACTAATGCCTTATTATTCCTGATCTAATTTGAATCTAATATTAATTATATATTATTAATATTAATATCAATTATTAATGATCTAATATTAATTAATACCTAAATTTAACAACTGCCTTACTAACTTTTAATAAGCAGTGATTAGGTATTTATTGAAGCAAAAGTCATCAACCAATATGCTTTGTATAATGCACTAAATAAATAAAGTTGACTTGACTTGTAAAGATCTTCCTCTTATATGAAGACTCGCAAAGTTAAACTCATATGAAGTTCTTCTCTGTATGAATTTTGTGTTGGTGAAAATAAATCATTGATTTATTGCTTTGTGAAATACACTCAGTGTGTTTTTGCTTTTGACTGAAGAGATACTGTATTAAACAGTACGTTACAGTATCTCTTCAGTCAAACGCAAAAACATATACTGTCCATTCAAGCAGACATATGAAAATCTCTTTGGAAAATATGTGTACAAAAAGAAGAAGTTAAAATACTGTTTCTTATGCCCTAAGGGCAAGAAAAACACAGGAAAATAAATCCTGACTGAGGTTGTCATAGCTCATGCAATTCTGCATTTTATGATGTTGAATTAAATGCTTAATATGTAGCGTTCTAATATTCACATGAAACCTTCCTCTTCATCCTCCTTTGTGGAGCAGAATGTAACACTAGCATTGTTTTTCCACTTCCACTTCTGCTTAAGTGCTGCACTGTCCTAATGCTCATCTGAAATTGACTGCTACATGATAGCTCTACATGTATTGTTTTCTCCCTCGGATTAATCTGCTTGTATTATTCTGGTTTGCAAGTTGCTTTGGATAAAAGAGTCTGCTAAAATAAATACATGCAAATGTAAATGTAACCTCAGCTCTAAGCCTGACTCTAAATCTCACCCTTATATCGGATTGGTTGATAAAAATGTTGTCTTAGGAATAACAAGGACGTTGATCCAGGAACATGTCCTACTTGGGTTAAACACGCTAAGCCTCTTTCTTTATCTCTCGCTCTCTCTCTCCCTCCAGATGATGTCCCACCCTACTTCAAGATGGAGCCGGTGGCATCCCAGATCCACCTGGAAGGAAACCGGGTGGTTCTCACTTGCATGGCTGAGGGCAGCTGGCCCCTGGAGTTCAAATGGCTTTACAACGGTACCGAGTTGACGCGTTTCTCCCTGGAGTACAGGTGACACTTCCCATCTTCCCACTGCTGTATGAGTGTTTCTGCAAGTTTTGGCCCTGTAGACATTTAAAAAATGCACTTTTTACTCTCTCACTAGTCTTAAGGTGACCGTACATTCCCAGCACAGTCACATCTCAAATAATATATTATACTTAGTAACATTTGGTGGTGGAAATAGAAAAGGTGACAGAAAATACATTTTAATTTTGACATTTACACTAAAGTTTGTTCGATTTATTCCAAAAATGACATTTTAAATACATAAATGCTTTTCACAGTTTGTCAAAATTACTGCTAAAATATACGTTTCCTTTATTTTCGTCTCAGACAATACACTGCAAAACAATGATAATGAATTTTCATATTTTAAGATTGAATCTCTGGGTCTGAGAGAAGAAGAATAAAATCTATTCAGAACAGGAATTTGAAAAGTAGGAAAGAAAAACAATGAAGGCCTGGTAAAAAGTTTCCAAGATCCTTTTAATGTGACCTTCATGCAACAAAGAAACAAAATTGAAATATTTTAGTTTGAAAGAAACTAACCAAGAGCACGGAAGTTCCTGTAGTTGAAGAAACACGCATTTAGACTTAATCACAGTCACAAATACAGCATTAACTACAGTTTCAATCACAACAAATTTCATTCAGTTTGTCTGCAATTTATTTCCATTTCTTTTTGGTGAGTCATGAGCGTTTGTGGATTGTAATCCTCTTGAGTTGCAGTGCCTCATTCCCTCTGCAGCCATGAAATCACCCTCATATTGCCTCTCAGCTCACATTAAATGAGAATGAGATATATTTCCTGAGCAATCGCTGTCGTCCGTGTTTTGTTTTATGTATTCTGCATAAATGTTGTATCCCTGGTGGTGAAGACAGTTTGGAATTATCAATCAAGAAAGAGCAGGTGTAGTCGAGTGCCTTGTGAATTATTTTCAATAGCTTCGAGAGCCATATGTAATATTTATATTTGAGAAAGCAAAGCGATTTTCTCTCTCTCTCTGGTCACAGTGAGGTGGCTGGGTAATATTTTTTGCTCACATTCTTTTTACCTGCTGACCACAGAGCTTTAGTTGAACTCTTTCATTTTTGACTTTGCATTTTAAGCCTTTCTAATGGCTGAAGTCTAAGCTACCTGCAGTGCTTACTCCAGGTAATGGTCGAGTCAGACATTTCCTAGCCTCTTGCAGAGGTTCCCTCTCTCTCTACGGGTTTTCTGCCTGTCAGTCAAGACAATAGGAGCTGTTTCCGACGCAGTCCACAGAGCATCTCCAAAATATCCCTGGTGACTGAAACTTCCCAGCAGTCTCCTACCTCTCAGACACTGAAAAGCGTGTCTGTGTGTGTGTGTGTGTTTGCACAGTTTCTTTTTTCAGGGAACGGGGACCTGCTCTCTTCTTTGTATTCCCTGCATTCACCGATCAAAGAAGAATCTTGAATTCACTTCGGCAGGTTATACTAAACCTGTGACTGGTAATGCAGGAAAACTAAAGTATGGGAAAAGTAGCTGGCGGTGTTGAATTAAAGCACCACTGCCCACATGTTCGTCTCTCTCTTTATCACTCCATTTAACTAATAGGTCTTGTCACAGGCTCGTGACTGAGGCCGTGTGCGTAGGTGTAAAAACACACTTGCCTACTTCGTTTTCATGATGATGGCCCAGTTTTTAAAATGTATTATTATTATTTCAATAGCGTGCATGACTACGATTGCAGATGTTCAAAACAAATAAATAACTCATATCCAGGGACAGACAAAGACCCCTTACCCTACGTTAAGTCACGAGGGTGACTGCAAAAGCTACAGGAATCTTAAAGGGATAGTTTTATGATTATTAACTCACCTTTATGTTGCTTTACATGACATATGACTTTCTTGCAAAGTATATTCTCTTCTGTTTCACTGGAGAAAGAAAATTGGAACTATATGTAAAGATTAAAGAGTAAAATATGATATAATTTTCATTTTTGGATGAACTATTCCTTTAAGTATTCAGTTGTGGATTTTTGCTGTAATATTTTTATCTGTTCATTTATTTATTTTTAATAGTAGCCCAATTTGGGAAGTTTGATTTTGAAAATGTGCCCCTAGTGGTCAGTTTGCATTGAATGTGCCAAGAAACTCGGACACTGGTGGTAATAAATAACCGTAAGCCCATAAATTGCAATGAAATGGAAGTAGCAACATATTTTTTCCCTCGTATTTTGACACATCTTACTGTAACAGATTATCAAAAAAGAAGAAAATAAAGAGCTGCGACTTCTGTTCATCAGTTGTTGATTGGATGGAGGCAGAAGAAAGGGGCAACGGTTAAATAGACTTAAAGTTATGATTTTAATTAACATAATTTTTTTGTTCAAATGAATCATATGCATGAATGAAATGCTCACATCAATCACTGCATTTCGAAAATCGATAGGGTGAATTTTTATTTTATGCCAACATTAAGTGCCTAATTGTTTTCTATCCAGTTTTTTACCCCTCTGTTTGGCATAAAACAGTGTATTCATAATCATCCAGTATGAAATTTTGACTACAATCCCTAGGGTTTTTCATATCTCCTTCATGGCATTCTCTCCATATTTACGATTATTTGCAATCTTTAGCCACTGCCTTCAACGCGCTGGATCCTTTACTGGAAACCCAAAAGTAACTCACTCCCGCTAAGCATTTACTCTTTGAATTCTTGCACCCGCGATCAATCCAAGTCCATACTATTATAACTAAAAGTTTGCTAAGGAGTATTTCCTACTAAATCGATCAGCTACTGTTTGAGCTACTGGATTTCCTGCCAAGGTTATGGGTTTGATTCCCAGGGAAAGCAAGAACTGATTAGAATGTCAATGTGTTTCTTGAATGCAATGCAAGTCGCTTTGGATAAAAGTGTCTGCCAAATGCATAAATGTAACTGTAAATTAAGGCAGTGTTTGTCTCTGGTCAAGCGTATCAATAGCAGACTAGTAGGAGTGACCTTGGATGGCAACAGGACCAGTGCATTATGGGTATCTCAGTTGTCCTACCTATTTGGCTAAAGGGACGACAACCGCCTTTTTTCTTTTTTTTTCTCTTGTCAGGTAGCACTGCAGTCTAAAAAAAATCAAAATAAATCTACTGCATAGGCAGCCAAGTTTTGACAGTAGTGAAGTACCCCTTTAATGTCGGGAAGGGGTCCCTAGAAGTCAGTTTGGATTGTATGCCTTGAGGGGGCCCATGTCTCCCATTGGTTAACTAGTGGTCAGCTTGCTCTGTATGCACCATACCCTGTGGTGCTCAGCTTCCTTTGATTGTCATAGGTCACCCAGCCTTATGCTTGGTAGGCCACTATTAGATTGAGGCCCAGTCCATATTCATAAATATTTCTCTCCTTTGTTCAACCTGAAGTGTCAGTGGCCTCTCCTGTGTGTGTTTTTGATCACAGCATCAGGGTTGCCCGAGGACTCCTATCTATTGTTGATGAGGGTTCTTACTTCAACAGGTTATTCATGGAAACTCTGAGCTGGCTGAGTGTTGTGGCCTGATATGCACTTAAGCAGAAGCTAGAACTGCATGATTAATCATAAACCAATAAATAGATTTTTTAGATCAAAGGCCGTTTGTTATAGCCACTGCTTTGGGCTTCCTGCAATCTCCCAATCTTTGACTATGAAAAGTAGCAAACAGGGGTTGATAGGATTCCGATTTTCTTCTTCACCAGGTATGTAATTCCATCACTGGACCGCTCCCATGCGGGCTTCTACAGATGCATCGTCAGGAACAGAGTGGGAGCTCTGATGCAGAGGAGTTCACAAGTCCAGGTCGCCTGTAAGTGTCACGTCACAATACAATGCAAACAATAAATCCTAAAGGGCCAGTCACACAGCAAAAACGCACGAATTACGCATGCGTAATTCGTCGGTGGAACGAGCGTGAACCGTCAGTGATTGTAAGTGGATGTGCGTTGAAGGTGTTTTGTGCGTGATTTTGAGTTTTGAATGGTTCAAAATTGTTCCAACACACCACTATGCGTTGGTGTGCGTTATTCATGAGTCGGCGTGCATAGTTTATGCGTCGAGTATGCGTTGACTATACTTATGCGTCGGAACTGGTTCGAAACCACGTACGTCCACCATCAACTGACACTCCCTTACAAAACTGATGAATAACTGACATATCACTGACGGAAAACGCATAACGATGCACATTCACTGACGCATTTCCGACGCATTGCCACGTACAGCCGACGCAGGAATAACTTACATGGACGCACGACTAACTGACGGAAAATGGATGAATCACTGACAACTCACGTATGATTTTTGGCATATAAAAGCAGCCATTTCGGGCACTTTTGCCATTCCAGACCTTGCTGCCAAGGGGTCCATATCACGATGAACCCTCTAAGAAGAGATATTATGGTGTAGAACCAGAATGCCAAGATGGTGCAACTTCATCAGATGTTGGCCAGGAAAAGAAGACGCAGGAGAAGACAACAGATCCGGGCTGTCTGGACCAGAAACTGGATCACTAGAAGACCAGAGCAGGGCTTGTATGACCGCTTAATGGTGGAGCTCAGAAATGAAGACCCAAGATCCTTCCAGAACTTCATGAGAATGCCTCCAGACATGTTTGATGAGCTTGTGCAGAGACTGACCCCCAGGCGTGCGTCGACATGCGCAGAACAAAAGTGCTTGTACGTGGAACATTCGCGAAGCGTGCGTGTTTGGCGTGTGTTTGGCGAATGTTCGTTGAATGCTGCACCGTATTTGCTCGTATGCGTCGACGTGATTGTAAATGATGCGTGTTTTGTCAGTGATTTCTACCCCCGACACCTCGAAAATTTTGTCAATTTCTCGACGCACAAGCATGCACAAACCCAATCTGTGCGTGATTTGTGAGTGATTCGTGCGTGATCGGCTGTGTGACTGACCCTTAAGACTCTGTAAGTATGATCAATTAAGATGCAAGCACATTAGCAAGATTTGGCTTAAAGAGCAAAGCGTTAACTGTCTGTTGCCGGATGATTAATGTACTATAATCTAATACTTTGAGTTTTTGGATCATAACAAAAACTTGATTGGCACATCTTCTGCTTAGAGTAGCATTTCGCTTTAATTTCGAACAGACAGATCAGCATATAGAAAAGCTGATGCTAGAAATTTGTCACGTAAGAATTAAGTGTTGCCAAGTGAGTCGTCACGAGTTTGGAGTCCCCTCACTGTCCTTTTTCCCTCCTCTCTCTTTGTTTCTCAGACATGGAAGGCTTTGTGGAGGGTGAACGATCTCAGGTGGTGTCCCAGGGGGAGGCGGCATTGATCTTCCCACCACAAATCCACAGCTTTCCGCGGCCCGGGATCACATGGTTCAGAGACGGTCGCAAGATCCCCCCCAGTAGCCGCATGTAATCCTCTCTTCATTTGCTCAGAGTCAACTTAACATCCTCCCTTCTCACAGAAGGGCTTTTATATCTTGCAGAGAGTGCAATGCTATTGTATAATTATCCCAGAACTTCCAGAAACACTCCAGGAGTATTTATTACACAGGCGCTCATTGAAAAAGTCAGTTATAATAAGAACCCCTGTTGACTTTAGACTAAATGTGATTGAAGGCTATAGAGGAAGCCGGCAACACGGGAGCCAATTAGACAAAATGGACAAAAGGCCTTTATTGATGACCTTGGATGATTGACAGACTTTGCACCCTGTGTGTGTGAGTGTGTGTTTGCATGGTCTGTGTTAGAAAGGTCTCAGTAATCACCTGAGATCAATTTACTTCATCCGCCAGCAGGAGGCTCGAAAAAACAGCCGGCATGTTTGATGATCTATAATTCATGCTGATCGTCCGGCATGTCACTTGTGACATGAGGGCTTTAGACACTTAGGATTGTGTTCCCCCACCCCACCGAACTGACTGAAGAACATTCAGACACGTTTTTTCCAGCTGGAGTATATGAGGAATCCCCAATGAGACACTGAGCGTTGAAGCAGGGGTTATATAAACATCTGAGGCTCCAGCGGCGCTGCTCAGACCTTCATTCTCTCTCTCTCTCTCTCTCTCTCTCTCTCTCTCTCTCTCTCTCTCTCTCTGTCTCTCAAGCGGCAGTAATGGTCCTATATGATGGTGAGAGAGCCTGACAGCATACGATTTGTTTGCCGCTTGTTTGTTGTTTCTTCAATGCATTGATATTCCACGGCGCATTTGGTTTGGACTCAGTGAGAGCCCTCACTCTAATTGTGCTGGAGTCGGTTTAATCTGGGCTGATCAGGCCTGTGCTGACAGATACACAGGCTCTAATCTCACTGCACTCCAAGTGTCGACTCTCATTTAACCACACACACTCGCGCATGACCTGCATTTTAGCTCCAGCAATCCTAAAACACTTATCCACTCGAGTCGTCAATGCAAATAACGTTAGCATCCCAGCCTACTGGACGTAAACAGTTTTCCTCAGCGCTCCTGTGTGTTTGAGTTGTTTACTGACATGTTTGCCGGTTTCTGCTTTTCTCTCTCGAATATCTTAGAGCCCTTACTCTGGACAACACGCTTGTCATCCTCTCCGCCGTGGCCCCTGATGCGGGCAGGTACTACGCCCAAGCCGTCAACGACAAGAACGGAGAGAACAAGACCAGCCAGCCCGTCATCCTGAATGTAGAGAGTGAGTTCTGAAAAAGAATATACAGTGATCCCTTGTTTATCACGGTTAATGTGGACCGGAACACCCCGCAATAGGTGAAAATCCACGAAGTAGGATCAGCCAATCAGCTCACGGGATACATCCACTCGTGCTCTCATTGGTCGATCTCGCACCGGGAACCAATCACGTGGGTGTTTACAAAGCCTCTGAGAGAGTTTTTTTGTCTGGCATCCTGGGAAACCGTTTCTCTCGCATCACGATGAAGCAACGCTGCTTTCCGCAATACGGCTGCCGATATGGCGGTATTTTTGAATTGTTATTTTTCGATAATTTTTTTTTAAATCCATGATGCACTGAGGCCGCGAAACTTGAACCGCGAAGTGGCGAGGGATTACTGTACACAGGTTCTGCCTATAGCTTAGTGCTCTTGTGTAACACTGAGATTTTTACATTCGGATTTCAACAGTAGGTACACATTTACTAGAAAAAGTCAATACTATAGGACATACATACTCTATGCCTTCCCACAACACCAACTCGCATTCTTATACCATCCTATTGCTCTTCCATGGCAAGCAACTGTGAATCTTCTGTTCATGTGAAACACATTTCTATAAAAATAAATGTACTGCATGAATACAAATGTATTTATACAGGACTGCTGTAGCTGCTGCTGTTTAAGGTTGTGACATTCCTCCATGTTCAAAAATAGCAGTGATTATGCTGGGCAAACTCCATATATGTGCTTCCAAACTTGATTGGTTGATTTGTGAGATTGTGATTACTACTTCAATACAATCTCAGGCTACTGCCAATCTAACAGACATCCCAAACGTTCCATGTCGAATGTTTATGGAATATGCATGCATGTCTAAAAAAATTTTTATAATTGAATGCGTAATTGAATGTGAAGAGTTTGATCATTTCACTGAGAATCAACTCATCATGAACAAGCCATGTGCATTTATTGGGCAAATTGTAGACAATTGTATTTAGTCTTTTGCAAATTTGAGAGATTCAGAGATCAGAATTTATTGTTTTAGGGGGGGTAAAAAAATCTCATTTCGAGAATTGAGCCAAAGCAAGATTGTGAAAAATTATTTGAATTATTTGCAAATGGGTTTTTCACCCTGTCCAACAGGCGAAATGACGTGTTCAAAAGTAAACATCTCCTTCGCCCCCTAGTGGCTGTGCATGACACCTAACGTAGTGCACATATTGGGTCAGACTCCAGTTTTCCCAGAATCAATATTCCTCAACTTGCTGCACAGTAGATTGCGAGTATGTGGCGTGCGGTGAAGCTTCATGGAGCTTTGTGTGATAGCGGTGGTCCTGCAGTGCCACAATGACAGGGTGATTAATCACCCTCATAAAAACAGCCCCTCTCTTTAATAGACCCCACAAAAACAGATTTATGAAAAAGAGAGACAGACCATAAAGACCCTCGGTGAGACTGTAACTCTTATCCAGGGGTCTAAGTATGGAAAGGGAAGCAAATAAAGAGTAATCAGATCAAGACAGAAGAGAAGAGAGATCACTGATTGAGGGCAGGGAATCAATGGACAACTAAAGGTTTCCAGAGGCTGACAAATGATTTCATGGCATTTAATCATGTCGACGGCGTCTCTCAATCAAGCCCCATTCAGCAGTTCGGCACATTAGTGAAGGTATTACAGTGCGCTTACTGGAGGAGAGGGTGCAGACAATTACATACATAATACTAAGCACATAATGGAGAGGGCTGTGAGGAGACGAACAAGTGCTCTGAGCTTCAAGATTAGCTTCATGTCTGCTTTCTTTCTTCACCTTCATCTCCACCCTTGCTTTCTTTCTCTCTCTCTCTTCCCAGAAAGACATTTTATAGCTCACAGATTGCTTGTTCAAGTGGTTTCTCTGGTTCTAGTTTTCCTGGGCACCCAAATGGCTCCAGTGGGGTCAGGGAGAGGCCATCCACTAGATGATCACACACTTTTACGGACAACATACTGTACAAGTGTTGAGCTGTGAAGTTCGTGTTAATTGTAAGGCTCACGTGATTTGGGCTTGGAAGAATCTGCATAAGAAATGTTCATGAGTTCATACTGAAATCTCTTGCTTGGTTAAACCTTTTTGATATGGTTCTGAAAGTCTAGAGGAGATTACTGAGGTGTTTTTCCTCAGAAGAAAACTCTCATAAGCAAGAGAATAAAGTGAATGTCTTCCTCTGCTCCTCATTTAAATTCACTGTGAAATACTTTTGGTAATCCATTTTACTTCACATTTTGGAGGCAAAAATAGGATATTTAAACAGAAAGAAATGAAGGTTGGTGCTTGATTTCATCCGTTGGCAATTGATTATGAAAAGATTTGCTTAAATAATATACACAGATGAATCATGACAAAGAGGATGAACAATCACAACAGTAATATATAGTAAAAAGTTAAGTAGTAACAGCCTAATATTTTTTGGAAACAGCTTTTCAGGGTTTTTTCATTAATCAAAAGGTCAAAAGAACAACGTTTATCGGAAATATAATACATCTTCTGTAACATTTTAAGTGTTTTTTAATGCATCCGTGGTACATAAAATAATTAATTGTAGCGTCTGGACGGTGTCTCAAATTGATCGATCAAAAAACAAACATCTGATTGTGACTTTTGATTTAACAGAATGAGACTTGGAAACTCAGAATGCAGCTCTGTCTGCATGGACAGTCGTTTTACAGCCCTGGGGCAATAAAACTCTTTGTCCTCCTCCAGGCCTCCCTTCACCCCCCACATACCTACATACATTCCACAGGATGGCACATCTGAAAACACACACACACACACACACACACACACATGGAATATACAAAAATGCCTACATACACTATGTAAACTTGTATAACACTGATGTATTCGTATGTATGTATGCATGCCCTCCATGTGCAGTCTTTTTAGTTATTTTAGGTAGTTCATTTAGATGTTTAAATGTGTATAATCGTTTAAACGAAACCCCTCTATGTCTTACTACCTTCCTTGGTATCATTTGAATTCGTTCAGCCTGCTCTTTCTCAATCTGTATTTTGTTTAATGCTGAAATGCATTACATATTTTCTACCCTTGTTTGATCGAATCGGAGTAAGTTCCACACAGGATCATAAACTATGCAGATTAGGTTGAACAGAGACAAAAGGAAACTTCCCAGCCTCCACCTCCAAGCCAGCGACTGGCTCCACAGCCAAGGTGTGGGAGTGTCCTAATGTTTCTATAAGACCCCTGAGATTCAAACATCTCCCTCTTCTTACTCTTCCTGTTCCTCTTCCAACTCTCCTCTGGCGCGGATTCTTGGATCCAGCGCCATTTTCCACAAAGGACATTACAAACAAAGAACCAAAATTTGAACTTACCGCGGATTCCAACGGACCCGCCCAGCAAGACGCAAACCTCGGACTAGATTAAGGAATTCACACGCACGAATTCCGACCAGCCACAGAAACAAACACATGCAAGTAGCCCAAACGATCTTTAAGAGATTTGAGTGTATACCAATAAGTTGGTCTGATTCCTTGCTTGTTCTCAAATAGGTTATTGTCTGTAATACTACCTTCCTTTGTCTCTCCTACTCTCCCTCTCTTATTCTCTCTTCTTCCCTTTAACTCAATTAATCTGTGTATGTTTGTCTATTGTTTGTCGATTATTAAAATATATATATTCACACGTGATTGCCTCTGAATTGCTCAACCATAAGTCACTTTAATGGTGACCGATCCTTGTTACAAATTAATGGAAAGATCTTTCTTTGTGGCCAAAAGAAACCTTTCCTTTTTATAGAGTTTATAAGGTCAATATTTGCTGGACAAATTATCCGTCCTTTGAACTCTTTTCTAGAATTAAAGAAAATTCTACAAGTCGAATCAAGCCATAGATATTAATAATTGTTATAATCCGTTATAATTAACTGTTAATATCCAAATTCCCCTTTGTGCAGATTTATGTGTGTTCGATCACAGAACGACTCACGCACGCATAGATCCGCACCATTTCCCTTAGGCTTAGAATCGCTACATATAATGGTGGAGAATCAGCGGGCACCGTTTTAAACTTGTGTTTGAGCAAACTCAGTCCAGTCTAAGTGTGTATGTATATGTTTTGTTGTAACGTGCGTTGCGCAAAGTGAGTGCCGCCGAGCAACTCACTCTGCCTAAAACCTAATGAGCTCATGTTTCTGAACCCGGTCTGTTAACACGTCTATTTGTCTATCATTTAGCCTTTGTTAACAAGTAAATCCGTTAAAAACTGCAGTCAATATTAAAATCGCATCTGCAGAGACGAAGAAATCTCTTTGCAGAGCATTTTAATATTTGTTTATATCCCTGTTGGACGAAGAAATCTCCTCAGTGGATAACGTTTGATCCGAGCGAGTCTCCTCCGATCAACCCTGTTTAGGCCTTTATTGTGTCGCTAGTCATTCATCGCGTATGTCCGATGCTTTGTAACTTGGCGAATTCGCTCCGTTGAGCCCACGCGGAGTAATTACCCACGTGCGCTCAGGCAGATCAGACAAAGAAAGTCGCGCCACGACAGTTTTGTGTGATATGAGCCAGGAGCTAGGTGTAAGCTCTGATCCAGCTTAAAAACGACAGTGAAGAAAGCCTGTTCGTTTATATTTGTGCTTTAATGGTAGTGAAAGGTTCATGCCAGGCACTTCCTTGATCCGCCGCGATCGAAAGAGGAACCAAAAGTTATATATAGAGAGATTTATTGCATGCGTGAGTATTTTGCAGCTTCAATGAACCATTGAACCCGCCCAAAATTCAAATCACGAGCGTTGGGATTGGCGCTGCTTCTCTGACCAAACAGAGCGCAGGCCCTCCTCCCTACGTCATCGTCGCAGCGAACTCGATAACGCCACCTGGTGGACATTATTCGTAGTGCGGCTTCTCCTCTTTGTTTTCTCTCTCAATTTTCCTGAAGGTTAATCCTAACTTTCCCTTTTGCTGCATTAGTTCTGCCCAGAACTATAATTTCCACTGTTACTGTTATCTGACACTCTCTGTCTCTACGACTCTTCACACTTATTTAAATTTATGTTAAACGAGTTTAACTTAAATTCAAATAAAGTTGCATCAGTGTCACCACAGGCATTCAATGATTAACACGCCCCCTGGAGGTCATGCTCAGATCTTTCCTCCCATGACTCTCCTCTGAAGTGTTGTTTCTGCTTTAAGTGCCTATTTATTGTAACAGCAAATTTCCAAAATTATACAGGTACCTTGGCACCTGGTTATTTGAAATTCGGTTTAAACTAAGTTAAATTCAACATTTTCAAATTAACATTGAGTGCCTTTGGGGCTTTCCCCCCTCTAAGCACCCAGTCTCCCTAAGGGTTATCACTCGACAGCGCCACCGCCCTGTCGGGTCCGCAATAACACCTAGTGGCGAAGCTTAGAGTTTCTCCTCCCCTCTTACCATTTCCTGTTACTTTGTTTTCGATTTTTAATCCTTTAATATTTTTGTTTGTTTTATCCTGCCCTGTGTACCTCACTGTCCTGTTGTGTTTCTTTCAGTTCACATACAGACAGAACCTGTGAGAGCAAGCAAGGAAAGCTAAATATTAGATTGGAACCCAGCCGCCAGAGTCATCACACGACCCAATAGGCTGTCGCCGTCAAAATCTTTATTTAGGCTTGGCACTCACCAAGATTCACGGCCAAAGATATTAAGTATCTGGACCGTAGCTCACTAACAGTCTATACTGTTAGCTCTAAATTTGTACTTGAAACGTGCAAAATTTTAGCTCTAAATTCTGCAAGGACTTGCATTGTGTTTCTTTTGTGCTGTGTTCTCTCGTCAACAGTACGCCAAGATGTCCCGCTCATCCAGCCCTGCTGCCCACTGGGACAACCTCGAGACCTGGCTGTCTGCTATGACCCATGAGTTCCTGCCCGGAGTCACCGGCGACCTACAGCAGCTGAGCAGAGAGCAGCTGGACGACGATCTGAACAGGCTAACGACCCATGATCCCACACAGAGCTACATTCATAAAGAATGGGCCAAGATCATCGGGAGGCTCGCTCACAATCTGATCGTCCAGACACGGCTCAGCGAGAATAACAACATCCAGCTGGAGCAGGAGACAACAGCACTCAAACTTCAGGCTGAGGAGGCCCGGAGGAACCAGGCTGACGCCCAGACTCGTCTAGAGCAGCTACTCGTCGAGGCTCAGGAACGGCACAGCGGAGCGGATGAGACCGACACAGAGCTACAAGACAAAGTTGAGAGACTTCAAAATGCACTAAGAGAACTTCGGACTGACACAGAACACCGAGAGCAGTTGGAGAAAGACCACAGAGAGGACTTAAATGAACAGCTCCAACAAGGCGAAGCTCTCCTGATCAGAGCTGGAAATGAACTAAAAGAGAAGGATGCTGAGGCCAGAGCTTGCAAAAAGCACCTGCAACTGGCCAGAACCGAAATCCTTGCTCTAGCACATGAAAGAGACAATCTTAAAGATGAACTCGACAATGCTCACAGAGAGCTCAGACATTCCTACAAGCTGTACAGCAAGCAGCTAGGGGAAATGCACAACACAGTGTTTCCCCTGAACAATAGGTCAAGACCTCCGAGTCAAGAGTTCCTTGTTCCCAAGGGGGGTGCTAGCCCACAGTTCAAAGTGTCACCAGCCAGCTTCCCAGAACCCCGTTCAGCAGCGAAGGGGTGGGAACCTTCCCAAGACATTCCTGCCGCCAGGCACGGCAGCGCGCACAAAGAACTTGACAGGCTGGCCAGAAACATCCCCACTTTCACCCCAAGCCCTGCAGGAGGACACGACGTGCATGCCTATCTGCAGGATATAGACTTTGTCTTACAAACTATGCACAATGTGACAACATGGGACAGATTGTATTTGCTTCGAATCACATCAAGCCGGGATGTACGCAGCTTCTTGGATCGACAACCAGAAACTGTCAAAACCAACTATCAACAGCTGCGACAGGCTTTGATTCAAGAGTTCTCTGATCCTGAGTCAGACAACGGGTTTTTCGCTGCTATGGACCTTACACAGGGCCGAGCAGAAACCCCACAAGCATACTACAATCGACTACGACAGACCTACTTCGGAGCACGGAACGAGCCTGGAATGGAGGAGGATCTGAACTTCAAAATTCTGTTCCTCCGAAATCTGCATCACACAGTGAGCCACCATCTAGGAGTTCTGGTCTGTCCCCGCAGCATGTCCATCCAACAGCTGCGGGACCTCGCCCATAAAGCTTACATCAAGCAAAAGACTGTCACTGAAAAGACTGTAAAAAACCCAACAGTCTACCCTGTCTTCTACCACAGCGCTGAACTGTCACTAGAGGGTGCCCAGCAACACCACAACAGTGGGCACCCAAACAGAGTGTCAAGATCGTTTCCAGCCAGCAGAGGGCGCCATAACTACAATGGTGCCCGTCCCATGCACCAGCCCAGATACTCTGAAAGATTCTGGGACCAGCCACGTTCACCCCACAACACAAAGGGTGGAGCCACGTGGGATGGTAGCCGATGGCCCAGAAACGACAGACACTCATCGAACGGTGCGTACAGCCCAGAGAGTCACCGGCGAAATGGCTCTCGAAAGGGCCCAAACAAGCCCAAGTCCAAGTTTGTTCCAGAACAGAAAGGTGCAACTATGTCTGAAACAGCTGAGATCCTGAAGATTCTAAGAGAACTTGTCAACAGGACACCTCAAAAGGACGACAGGTCAGACCACGCATGACTAGGCGTGACACGTGAAATCAACACCGTCACTATCAGCCCTCAAACTGAACAGCAAGTCCAGATTCCAGCATTCCAACCACAGATCACAGAAACGACCTACCAATCTTCAAGCATCACACAACTGCCGCTGACTGCACAGACAGAACAAGTGTATTATCTCCAGCACACAACCAGTCAGGCTCCCAAGGTACCTGCAAGTGCTGTAGTGGTTGTCAATCTCCCTGACAATTCACCTGAGACTAGCACCAACTGCTTAGCAGTCACCACTCAAGTCCCAACAACAAGACTCTTAGGGAACCTGATTGAAAAGGGGGTGACCCGGAAACTGCATCTAGCAGTCACCTTGGAGAATGAGATGAGTCTCGAGGCCCTTGTTGACACGGGGGCAGACCTCACTTTAATGTCATCCCAACTCTTTGACAGACTCCAAGTTGCAGCTAAGAGACAGAACCGAACTCTAAAATCACAAAAATGTGTGTTGAATGTGCACTCATACAGCCAAAATGAGGTACAGCTCGAACACACTGCTCCCATCCACCTCACAATCGGTCCAATGAGTCTGGTACACCCAGTGTACATATCACCTGTGGACACATTTCCTCTCATCATCGGCAAAGATCTGCTAGATCGTTTCAAACCCCTGCTGGACTTTAGACACTTGAAAATTTGGGCTCAAGTGCGAGAACCCCTGTCTCTCCAGTCACCTAGGACAACTGAACCAGACTGTCAGGTCATGGAGGTCACGGGAACTCAGCCAGAGGTCGCGGGAACTTTCACAGCCGTGTCAGCTCCCGGGAAAATTTCAAGTTCACTGTTGTGCACCTTCCAACCTATCAAAGACTTTGACTCTGACCTCCCCAAGGTCACAACAAACTTGCAGTTAAATGATGTCACAACAACAGACATCATTCTTGCATTGTGGGCAGACAACTCAGCCATCAGTCTCACACTGCTCAACGCCCTCATCAAGGACGCACCTGACCTTCCCTTCACCAGCAAGCGCACCTGCATCCCCATTGACTCCTGCTTGTCAACAATGAGAACTGCCAAGAACATTTGCGCTTTGAACTTGAACTGGAATGGCAGGTGTTTAACCCATTACTTCCTGGTCCTTCCGGACCTGCCACATGATGTCTACATCGGAGCAGACATTTTGATTCGCCTTAAAGCTCAAGTGGATTTTATTGACAAAGTGGTATGGGCCCCAATGACTTTAAAATCTTCTGTTGCAGTTTGCCCTGAAAACCTCAAGTCAGGCCAGACCATTCCAGAGGTCTGCACTTTAGTTAATGAACAGGACACTGTAGTACCAGCCTACACCAAAGGGGTCGCTGTTCGGCTCAACATGCGATGTGGTCAAACCCTGGAAGCCACACCTCTCACCAAGGTGCTTTCCCGTGAGGTCTACATCCTGTTCAACAACTGCACTGCAACAGACATTAGAATCCCCAGAGCTTATCATCTGGGATGGTTAGTGAGTCATGACTTTCACAACTTTGAACTCACTTTACCAATAACTGGTTCCATCCCACCTTCAATGATCCCAGAAGGGCGCACTGACAACACCCTGTCCACAGCACCCTTCCAGATCATCACGATCGCCCCTGCCACGGCATTAACAACAGAACAGGTATGCAGAACAGAGGATCAACACATGACAGTGCATACAGTCTCTAACCAACCTGCTTGTGAGACTGACCACGACACTGCACCTCTGACAGCTGACAGGGCAGATGACACAAAGGAGACAGAGGAGCCACATCCAGGATTTGAGACTCAAGTCCAGCAAATCCTCAAAGATGCGGACGCTTTAAAGGCTGATACAGACTGTCAAGAACGACAAGTACTGTACAAATTCAAAGCGTCAATTGCCAAAGACTCACAAGACTGTGTTCTCACTGACCTTCACACAGTGCGCATCCCAACACACCCAAATGCTCCTCCCACTTCTGTCAAGCAGTGCAAGATTCCCATAGCTTCACAAGAACCTGTGCAGGAAATCATCAACTCCATGCTTGAAGAAGGTGCCATCCGCCCATCCAACAGCACCTACTCTGCTCCCACCTGGCCCGTCCTCAAACCAAACGTCCTCAAGACGGGCGCACTCCATGGCAAGCTATGGTCAGTACCAACCCACCCACCCACCCTCAATGCTGCAGCAACAACCCGCAGCAAGCAGACACCTCCAGCAACGGTGTCAACATCACAGCCGCTTACGCTGGCTCAACAAATAGCTGCTAGCGATACAGCAGACCTTGAAGCTTCTAACCACCTCTCAGACCCCACCAGCCACCCTATCTGCACCTCTGACCTAACTTCTGCACCAAGCCTCAGAAGGCTGCACGAACTCAAACACCTGCTGCGCGTGAAAGCAAACATGCTGTGGTATGCCCCGGCTGTCCTCACAGCGCCAAGGCTAGTGGTGACACCGCGCCACAGGGGGGTCACGCCAGCATATGCCCACGACGCACCATGCACCAGACACCATGACACTAAAGCCACTCGAAACAAGTGACATTCTGCCCTGGCATGCAGCAAGACATGGCAAAGTACGTCAGATGGTACCTGGTTGGCTGCCAGTTCAGCATGACACTGCCACTTGTGTCAGTTGACTCCTGATCCAGAACTTGAACTGAAGATTGAGAAAGGGGGGTGAGTTTCCAGCATCACTCACCTTGACACTGCCCTCCAAGAGCTCAAGTCCGAACCCGGACACAACAGTTCAGCTGCAGTAGAGACAAGCTCAGCCTGGTCCATAGAGAACTGACAGAGTCTGGTCAACTCAAATTGAACCCCACAAAGAGGTACCCTGCTGGTTAACACCACATCAGCAGTGCAAAACTCCCTCAGCCTTTGACAAACACCGAATGGGGGAGGGAAACCAGAGCCCTCCACTCAAAACTTCACCCACAAGTTTCATGAAGGCTTCTGCAGTCAAAGAAAGAAAGGCTTAAACCACACCAACCCTGAAACAACACATGCAGTGACAAAGACTTCAACACGCAAATGCCACGGAAGGACCAACAGCTGTCAACAACAACAACCGACTTCAGACATTTCGCACAGGTGTCAAGCGGAAACTGCACTGAGATGGCCGGATGTGCCTGCCTCAGAGCCACCTGAGCTGCTGGCATGAGCAACACGGTTCCCTGAACAGGACCCACCACAGAAGTACTGTGCCACCACAAACTTCTGACTCTCCGCCCAACACAGCTCAAACAAGCTCCATTCGGCACTGCCATCAGAACAGAGCAACATTCCGACCTGCAGACACCCTGGAAGTGCACTAATGTCTACCTGCTGTCCTCCTTCCACCAGCACCAGCGCTAGGTCAGTTTGCTACATGTTTGTCTCACGGTACACAAAAGCCTTGACCACTACCTGCAGCAACCAGAAAACACCTGCCTCACATGAACTGACTTTAAGATGACAGATGACACTGTCAGTGCACCTGTTGATTCAACTACCACTACACATCGATCATCATTGATCCACCTGCCATTCAACTATCTGATCTACTGTCCGATGATGTCCAAACATGAACTTCATCGGCCATAAAGGGGGATTATGTAGCGTCTGGACGGTGTCTCAAATTGATCGATCAAAAAACAAACATCTGATTGTGACTTTTGATTTAACAGAATGAGACTTGGAAACTCAGAATGCAGCTCTGTCTGCATGGACAGTCGTTTTACAGCCCTGGGGCAATAAAACTCTTTGTCCTCCTCCAGGCCTCCCTTCACCCCCCACATACCTACATACATTCCACAGGATGGCACATCTGAAAACACACACACACACACACACACACACACATGGAATATACAAAAATGCCTACATACACTATGTAAACTTGTATAACACTGATGTATTCGTATGTATGTATGCATGCCCTCCATGTGCAGTCTTTTTAGTTATTTTAGGTAGTTCATTTAGATGTTTAAATGTGTATAATCGTTTAAACGAAACCCCTATATGTCTTACTACCTTCCTTGGTATCATTTGAATTCGTTCAGCCTGCTCTTTCTCAATCTGTATTTTGTTTAAGGCTGAAATGCATTACATATTTTCTACCCTTGTTTGATCGAATCGGAGTAAGTTCCACACAGGATCATAAACTATGCAGATTAGGTTGAACAGAGACAAAAGGAAACTTCCCAGCCTCCACCTCCAAGCCAGCGACTGGCTCCACAGCCAAGGTGTGGGAGTGTCCTAATGTTTCTATAAGACCCCTGAGATTCAAACATCTCCCTCTTCTTACTCTTCCTGTTCCTCTTCCAACTCTCCTCTGGCGCGGATTCTTGGATCCAGCGCCATTTTCCACAAAGGACATTACAAACAAAGAACCAAAATTTGAACTTACCGCGGATTCCAACGGACCCGCCCAGCAAGACGCAAACCTCGGACTAGATTAAGGAATTCACACGCACGAATTCCGACCAGCCACAGAAACAAACACATGCAAGTAGCCCAAACGATCTTTAAGAGATTTGAGTGTATACCAATAAGTTGGTCTGATTCCTTGCTTGTTCTCAAATAGGTTATTGTCTGTAATACTACCTTCCTTTGTCTCTCCTACTCTCCCTCTCTTATTCTCTCTTCTTCCCTTTAACTCAATTAATCTGTGTATGTTTGTCTATTGTTTGTCGATTATTAAAATATATATATTCACACGTGATTGCCTCTGAATTGCTCAACCATAAGTCACTTTAATGGTGACCGATCCTTGTTACAAATTAATGGAAAGATCTTTCTTTGTGGCCAAAAGAAACCTTTCCTTTTTATAGAGTTTATAAGGTCAATATTTGCTGGACAAATTATCCGTCCTTTGAACTCTTTTCTAGAATTAAAGAAAATTCTACAAGTCGAATCAAGCCATAGATATTAATAATTGTTATAATCCGTTATAATTAACTGTTAATATCCAAATTCCCCTTTGTGCAGATTTATGTGTGTTCGATCACAGAACGACTCACGCACGCATAGATCCGCACCATTTCCCTTAGGCTTAGAATCGCTACACAGTCTAGAAGGCTGATTTACATCCCGAGTTGCATCTTGCACCATTTCAGACAGCGAGCCAAACCAATTTAGGAGAAACTGTTGAGATCTCATTTGTGATTTTCTTGCTTATTTGCTTCTACTTCACTTTAGATATTGGCGGCCCAGCAGACCCCATCGCTCCCGCTATTATAATCCCGCCCAAGAACACCAGTGTGATGGTGGGCACGTTTGAAGTCACACTGGAGTGTGTGGCCAATGCAAGGTCTGTGTGTGTCTGTGTGTGTATGTGTAAGTCTGTGTGCGAGTGTGCGCGTGTGAGTGTGTGTTTGTGTGTGTGTTAGTGTGTGTGTGTGTGTGTGAGCAAGTGCGTGTGTGTGTGTGTGTGTGTGAACGTGTGTGTGTGAACGTGTGTGTGTGTGTGTGAGTGTGAGTGTAAGTTTGTGTGCGAGAGTGCGTGTGTGTGTGTGTGTGTTAACGTGTGTGAGTGCGTGAGCAAGTGTGTGTGAGTGTGTGTGTGTGTGAACGTGTGCAAGTGTGTGTGTGTGAGTGTGTGTGAACGTGTGCGAGTGCGTGTGTGTGTGTGAGTGTAGGTTTGTGTACGAGAGTGTGTGCGTGCGAGTGCATGTGTGTGAGTGTGAGTGTGAGTGTAAGTTTGTGTGCGAGAGTGCGTGCGTGTGTGTGTGAACGTGTGCGAGTGTGTGTGTGTGTGCGTGTGTGTGTGAACGTGAGTGTGAGTTTGTGTGCGAGAGTGTGTGCGTGTGTGTGAACGTGTGCGAGTGCGTGTGTGTGTGTGTGTGTGTGTGTGAGTGTGTGTGTGTGTGAACGTGTGCAAGTGTGTGTGTGTGTGTGAGTGTAGGTTTGTGTACGAGAGTGTGTGTGTGTGTGTGTGTGTGAGTGTAAGTGTGTGTGCGAGAGTGCATGCGTGTGTGTGTGTGTGTGAACGTGTGCGAGTGCGTGTGTGTGTGTTGTGTGTGTGAGTGTGTGTGTGTGTGTGTGTGAACGTGTGCAAGTGTGTGTGTGTGTGTGTGTGTGTGAGTGTAAGTTTGTGTGCGAGAGTGCATGCGTGTGTGTGTGTGTGTGTGTGTGTGTGTGAACGTGAGTGTAAGTTTGTGTGCGAGAGTGTGTGCGTGTGTGTGTGTGTGTGTGTGTGTGTGTGAACGTGTGCTAGTGCGTATGTGTGTGTGTGTGTGTGTGAACGTGTGCAAGTGTGTGTGTGTGTGTGAGTGTAAGTTTGTGTGCGAGAGTGCATGCGTGTGTGTGTGTGAACGTGTGCGAGTGCATGTGTGTGTGTTGTGTGTGTGAGTGTGTGTGTGTGTGAACGTGTGCAAGTATGTGTGTGTGTGTGAGTGTAAGTTTGTGTGCGAGAGTGCATGCGTGTGTGTGTGTGTGTGAACGTGTGCGAGTGTGTGTGTGTGTGTGTGTGTGTGTGTGTGTGTGTGTGTGTGTGTGTGTGTGAACGTGAGTGTAAGTTTGTGTGCGCGTGTGAACGTGTGCGAGTGCGTATATGTGTGTGTGTGTGTGTTGTATGAGTGTGTGTGTGAACGTGTGCAAGTGTGTGTGTGTGAGTGTAAGTTTGTGTGCGAGAGTGCATACGTGTGTGTGTGTGTGAACGTGTGCGAGTGCGTGTGTGTGTGCGTGCACAAGCACTCAGAATGACCTCTATCAAACTATTAAAACTCAATTCTGTTTATTTGTTTCCTTCAGGCCACTCCTTTTTCTCATTCCCTGCTTGTGTTTATCTATTTCTCTCGCGCGTTACCCTCCAGGCCTCTCATTAAGCTCAGCATTACATGGCGGAAAAATGGAGTGCTGGTAAACCGAGGCCTCCGGGACTTTGGCCGCCGTCTGACGATCAGTGGTCCGTTGGTCAGTGACAGCGGCTACTATGAATGTGAAGCCTCTCTCCGGAGCAGTAGCGCCCCCTCTGTCAGCGCAGGAGCATATCTACACGTGCTGGGTAACCTCAAATTCCTCCTTTCTGTCAAACATCATGTCAGACTTGTGTTTAAAATGTGCCTTGTAACAAAACTATTCATCTCCTTTACATCATTTTCTTCCTTTTAATCTTCAAAAACCTCAACACAGAGACATGCGGAAAAAAAATTCATTCATTTTTCCAAGATGAAAGACTCATTTATGAAAGTATTCATCTCTTAGGGTAAATACTAGCCCTCTTCCAGCAATTACAGATTTGAGTGCGTCTCTTCAAGACTTGCACATTTACTTTGTTCCAATTCTGCTCATTTACCATGCAAATATGCTCCAACTCTACCAAATTAAACAGGACGTGTCTGTGGATTGCAGTTTTCAAGTCATACACCAGATTCTTGTTGGGTCATTGCAAAATATTAGCCTTCTTTTTTAAATCCCTCCCTGCTGTGTGCTTTGAGTTGTCCTGAAAAACACCTTTGAACAAAACCTAGATATCTGACAGACTAAAAGAAGTTCTGCTTCTACTGAAATGCATGATGGTAAGGATAGCATCACTAGGGTGTTGGACCAAAGAGAGCGCTTTCCTTTCAAGCCTCACATAGCTCAACTTTAGGCACAAGACATTCCTCCAAAAAGTTTTGGAGGTTTTCTCACCTGGATTTTTAGCAAACTCTGGATGAATCTTGGCATTTGCTTTTCTCTGAAATGGCTTCCTTCTAGAAAGGTAATTCTGGGATGTGTTGTTATTTGTGTCTGAACAGTTTCCTCCATTTAGATCTACACACTGCTCTTTGCTCTCTGACAGATATTTAGGTCCAGTTGCTGAATTTGTTGAGATAGCTTAATCCTAGTTCTGTCTGGTTTGTGCAGCATTTATTCCCTTTTGTTATGATGAGTTTCACGGTGCTCCAAGGAAGATTCGAAGCTTAGTCTTTTTTAAAAAAATTTATAAACTTGTCCAGGTGGTTTCCCACACAGTAACTTAAATTGCTTCTTAAATAATTGTTCTTTGTTGCTCTTTTCCTTAAAAGTATGAATACATTCTTGTCCAAGGGAACTCCGATTCAAATCCTGAAGTAAACGATAAATTGTTTTCAATAAATAAATAAATAATGTAGGCCTACTATGAAATTCTGTCATGACAAATACATCTTTAATTGTTTCAAGCTTGGATTCTGCAAGGATTTTGAAAGTAACATTTTAACTTTAAAACTGAGAATTTTGAATTTGCCTCTCTGAAAATACTTAGAGCAAGATTTACTAAACAGGGAAAATTGGCTCGAGAGCGCAAAGCCATGAAAGCGGTGATGTGCATGGAAAGTTCTGCACGTGATCTACTGATGACATGCAAACTAAAGAACACAGACACATCCGAATCATTTCTAGAATGACCAACGCAATCTACCAATTAGCGTCTGGTGTAAGACATGCTTTTTTTGGATGGTAAATAATTACATAACTACTAATATATTAACTATTGCAAACCTTAGTAAATCACCTAGAGTTTCACAGAGGTTGAGAGGATAAGTTATGAATTTTATCTGAACAGTGTATGCCAATGTCACTTTTGAATGTTCTCTGAATTAGTAACATTTAAAAAATGTTAGATAAACATTCAACTAAAACATTGCAGAATAAACAGTTTTTTTTAATACTGCACATTTTTTGAAAACAATATTAAAGACAGACAACTTTGAACCAACATTCTACAAACATTACTTGTCATGGGTGAAGTAGCGAGACTCTTTAAAAGGTCTTTATTATAAAAAATAAAACAAAACACAATCAAAACTGCCCCGAGAGGGAAAGCCATAACTGAACATAACTAGACTTACAAAACTAAACCGGCAGAACCGGACGGGACTCGGCATGGAGAGAAACACAGCGACAAGGAACAACATAGAAAAGACATGACGCAGGAATGACAACGATGTGACACAGGACAACAAACACAAAGGGATTAAATAGGGAGCATATGAGGAGGATAACGGGCTGAAACAGCTGGAAACAATCAAGGATAACAAGGGAACGAGACGGGCGGGGTTACCTCATAACAAGACACAAACACGCAGCCAATACGGACGCTCATCGTCGCGTGTTCACATGAAACCTGACCAAGAGAGTGCACAACTCGAAGCCACGCGCTCTTACATAGACACGACTAAGGAGCAGTGTCAGAGCTTTCCATGCTGTTAGCCAAAGTTATGAGAGCATTCCCTGTTAAATGAGGTGATACCGATGTATTTTTTGTTGTAGAATAAAACATGAAATATTCCGATCTTGTTCAATTCACTGATTTAACCAAAAACCCATTAAAAACAAACTCATTTTTGAATTTTAGGATTCTTTTAGGATTCTTTATCACTATTTAGTGAAATAAGTCAACACTGGTAACACTGTAGAATATTGTTCCATCTTTAATTAATAAATACACAGGGACAAATGAGTAATGCATTATTAACACTCTAGTAACCACTATTAAGAAACTGATTAATTAATTATAAGTGTAGTTTTCAGTAGAAGATGGTAGTTCACTATTAGCTAATTAATTGCTACGATTTTTTTCATACCTCCCAGAGGGACTATAAAACAACACACAGGTTCATAATTAATGTGAATAATGCATACTGTATTATTAAATCTAAAGTGAAGATCATGGCAACCCACTAGTAATGACTCAAGTGTTACCAAAACCTTCAGAAAGAATGGCTAATTATAAGTTAACTCCACAATATCGACTGAAGTCACTGTAAACTCTTGAGCTTTTTGTAAAGCTTAGGATTTGAGTCATTACTAGTAGGTTACTATGATTTTCACTTTAGAATTAATTACACATATTCATTAGTCACATTAATTATCAGCTTTAAAATAAAAAAGTCTAGTGTTACCTGAACACCGAACCATATATAGGCTGTTAAAAAGGTGGTGGATGTTATAAAGAATTACTTATAACCATGGAAAACAACAACTGTATGATTTAATTTGCGTTGCTTGCAACAATAAGAAAAATGTGGTGGTTTATGTGAATAATTTCTGATTCCCCTGTGCAGTTCTCTATGCACCATAGTTGCTGCTTTATCTGTGTTTTAGTTGAGTTTGGTCACTCTCACAAATGACTCAACTGAACTCTGTGCAGAACATCCTCAGTTTGTGAAGGAGCCCGACAGACACATTACAGCTGAGATGGAGAAGGTGGTAGATATCCCGTGCCAAGCTCGCGGTGAGTTTTTGCATGTGTCCGTTCGTGTGTGTGTGTGTGTGTGTGGATGTGTTAGATCATACTCCTCTTCCTGTGCCCCTGCAGGTGTTCCTCAGCCAGATATAGTGTGGTATAAGGACGCTGTACCCATAAGCCCTGTGAAGACACCTCGTTACAGAGTCCTGGTGGGTGGCAGTCTGCAGATAAATGGACTGCTCCCGGACGATACTGGAATGTTCCAGTGTTTCGCTCGCAACTTAGCGGGAGAGATCCAGACGAACACGTACCTTGCTGTCACCAGTACGTCAAAGCACCATCTGGGCCTGTCAATAGCTCTGTCTTCATTTATTACACATCTCCACTACATTCATCTTCTTCCTTATCAGCTGTCAGATGTGTCATTTTATAAAGTCTGGGACTTATCAGCAGCTTTTACTTTCAGAAAGAATGAAAGATTAAAAAGAGTGATTATTCCAAGTTTAAGAGTGAAGAATAATGGATTTTTTGTCTGCACTGGACAGGTCTTTATTGTGTCCACCATTTATTTAATGCTTAATAGACAGCTTGAAAGAGACTTCTTTGATTTGGTCAAGTTAGGGAGCAATGGCTCTTATATTTTTGCATTCAGATCGTCTGGAGTGTTGCGTTCGTGTGCGTGCGTGCGTGCGTGTGTGTGTGTGTGTGTGTGTTTCAATGACCAAATCGTGGGGACGAAATTTTATTGAACGTCAGTTATTGAACCGAATAACGTCAGTTAATGAACCGAATAACGGTTATTTTTGAATAATGTCAGTTATTGAACCGAATAACGGTTCTTTTTGAATAACGTCAGTTATTGAACCGAATAACGGTTATTTTTGAAAAACGTCAGTTATTGAACCGAATAACGGTTATTTTTGAAAAACGTCAGTTATTGAACCGAATAACGGTTATTTTTGAAAACGTCAGTTATTGAACCGAATAACAGTTATTTTTGAAAAACGTCAGTTATTGAACCGAATAACGGTTATTTTTGAATAACGTCAGTTATTGAACCGAATAACGGTTATTTTTGAAAAACGTCAGTTTTGAATAACGTCAGTTATTGATACAGAATATACAAGAAAGCATTAAAAGTAACAAAATAAGAATAATGTATCATAAACATTTCAGCATTTTTTATTAAGAACTGTCCTGTATAAGTTTCTCAAAACAGATGTTATAGTCCACAAGAAAAATATTTACTGAATTTACACTAATTAAGCAGTTGGATGATTATTTTTATGTTTTAATTGTTTACGAGTCCCTTGTTTGTCCTGAGCAGTTAAACTGAGCACTGTCCCTCAGAAAAAATCAACCAGGTTCCTCACATTCTTTGGTTTTCTTGCATCTTCTGTATATTTAAACCCTTTTCAAGTGAAAATATTTTGGATTTTGAAAAATATAATCAGCTCAGTAAGACAACAATAAGTCAAAATTAAGTCCCCAGTGTGTGTTTTAGGTGAACATGTGCATCTGTGTCTTACCAGCCTCTCTTTCTGCTGCAGGTATCGCCCCAAACATCACGGCCGGCCCTTCTGACAGTGCTGTGATTGATGGCATGTCTATCATTTTACACTGTGAGACCTCAGGGGCCCCTCGGCCCGCAATCACATGGCAGAAAGGTCAGTCTCCAATCAGTCATCTCTCTGAGAGAAAGATATTCATCAGTGTCTCATGGACTTGCGGACATGAATGTATCTATGGAAGCTTAGGGATGTCGTCTAAATCAAGTGTCCAATCAACGGTCGTCTGATGAGCTGGGGACCGTCTTGTCTGTTTGATCTTCGTTTTCATTTCTCTCTCTCTCCCTTGTGTTTCTGCATGCCTCCATCTTTGCCCAGCTGATCGTGTTCTGGCAAGCGGCTCTGTGCAGTTGCCGCGCTTCACTTTGTTGGAGTCTGGCAGTCTTCTGATCAGCCCCTCTCACCTGTCTGATGTCGGATCCTACACCTGCATGGCCAGTAACTCTCGTGGGATTGACGAAGCCTCGGCCGATCTGATGGTGTGGGGTGAGTGTGTGGCTCGTCTCACACAGAGCGCCTAGAAAGTACAAAAATGTCATTCGTTAACCATTGAGCAAATTACAATAACTAATAACATATTTTCCTTAAATCTACGACGAGAACTAACCTTGGTTTGTCATTAAACTTTTATCATGTCTAATATTGTAAAAGTTTTTATGTTTTTCTCTGTTTAATTTAGTTTTATGTTGTGTTAGGTTATTTTGCTTTGTCTTGTGTTGTTTTTGTTTTGTTTTGTTGTTTTTCTTTGTCTTGTGCTGTTTTTGGGGGTTGTGATGTGGTTTGTTTTGTTGTGGTTTGTTTTGTTTTGTTGGTTTGCTTTGTCTTGTGCTGTTTTTGTTTTGTTTTGTTGTGTTGTGATGTGGTTTGTTTTGTTTTGTTGTTTTGCTTTGTCGTACTATTTTTGTTTGTTTGTTGTTTTACTTTGTCTTGTGCTGTTTTTGTTCTGTTGTGTGTTGTTGTGTTGTGATGTGGTTTGTTTTGTTTATGTTTTGTTGTGTTCCTCCCGCTGTAATTTTTCCTATGGATTCTCCTGCTGTTGGATGGTGTTACTCATTTTGTAATATTTTTATTGTTTTATTTTTGTAATGTGGATTACATTCTCATCCAATGTTTTCATTCAATCCAAGGAAACGCCCCAAGTATACAGTAATACCTCGGTTTACGAGCGACTTGGTATACGAGCAAATCGGTTTACGAGCATGGAGGGTCGAATCGGTGTACGAGCATTGTATACGACGATTGTATACGGTATACGAGTAAAAAATTCCCTCATCCAGGTGCATTTTTGTGTGGAAAAAGTCCTAATGCTCAGCATCGTCGTGCGCATTTTTACTGGAAATATCCTAATGACAGCCTCTCATAACACAGTCAGGAGGTTCCAACCCCTTTATCACCCCTTAACTCACTCATTCTCTCAGCATTGCTTGCTTTGGCTGCATCATTCACCACAGTGATACTTTTATAAGTGATTTACAAAGGTTTTTACCTCCTATTCTAAACATTATTTAATTGTGATCGCTATTGTTCACGTAGTGAAATATACACATACAGTAGCTCTAAGCAGTAACTGTCACAGTTCATGAATTCATTGTCTCCTAGTTCTGCCTGAGTGTGTGTGTGTGTATGTGTGTGTGTGTAAATGTGTGTGTATGTGTGTGTGTGGTCACTGAACACCTGATTCTCATATCATCTGCCTTTCTCCCCGCTTTCGTTCACGGCTCCCGTGAGTTTGTTCGTTCGCAGCTCCCGTGGGTTCGTTCTTTATCGGCTCCCGTGGGTTCATTCTTTATCGGCTCCCGTGAATTCGTTCTTTCGCGGCTCACATGAATTCGTTCGTCCGTGGCTCCCGTGAATTTGTTCGTTCGCGGCTCACGTGAATTCGTTCGTTCGCGGCTCCGGTGAGTTTGTTCCTTCGTTCGCGGCTCCCGTGAGTTTGCGGCTCCCGTGGGTTCGTTCGTTCGCGGCTCCCGTGGGTTTGTTCTTTGGCGGCTCCCGTGAGTTTGTTCTTTGGTGGCTCCCGTGAGTTTGTTCGTTTGCGGCTCCCGTGGGTTTGTTCTTTGGCGGCTCCCGTGAGTTTGTTCTTTGGCGGCTCCCGTGAATTCGTTCGTTCACGGCTCCCGTGAGTTCGTTCTTTCGCGGCTCCCGTGAGTTCGTTCGTTCGCGGCTCCCGTGCGTTCCACGACTTTTTCTCTGGATTGTCACTTCTTTTGTTTTCTGCACTATTATAATAAATTCACTCATTTGCTCTCATCCTTGCGCTGCTCAAACCTGAAGTGCATTACAGTAAATTGTCAAGTATTTTTAGAGTTTAATTGTCAATTATTAATTTGTATTTATATGAGATCTTAATGGTTAAAATTTTAACTGCAATTAATAGTGTAAAACCCCAAAAATATTTAAAATGGGCATTTGTGGTCGTGCGCAACGAATTAATTGATTTTTAGTGCATTCTTATGGGGAAATTTGTTTTGGTGTACGAGCATTTTGGTTTACGAGCTCGCTCTTGGAACGAATTAAACTCGTAAACCGAGGTATTACTGTTCTTCCTTTTCACTAGGGAAGGCTGTTACATGTCTTGCAGATATTGAACGGAATAATCAATGCGATCAATTAAAGTACTTCACTGTGATTTGTGTGTGCAGCTCGAACACGAATCACTAATCCACCTCAGGACCAGAGCGTGATCAAGGGCACCAAAGCAGCCATGACTTGCGGGGTTACCCACGACTCCAGCGTTACAATCAGGTACGACCTCGACCCTCCTCTCCACGTCTTTGTCATCAAATCTGTCTAAATATCTATTGTCTCTCTCTCTTTCCCTGCCTTATCTCACACTCCATCTTGGATCAATACAAGCATCTTTCTTCACTTCCTGTCCTGTGTGTTTATTACATTCAGTCTCATAAGACTTGATTTAACTGTCACCTGCTGGGCTGTTGTTATTCATTTGATCAGGGAAAATAGATGAATATGTAAACAAAGCAATAACTTAGATGGAGACTTTAATTAAATGCAAGACAGATGAGATTAAATGGGGAAACGATGTGGCTGCAATTAAGTGTTGACGTGTATTTCTGAGTGCATACTTGTGTAGGGCAGTGTGTTTGTGCGTGTGGATATGTGTGTGCGTGCACATGTGCATGTGTGTGTGTCTGTTTGCGTGTATTTGTGTCCGTGCGTTTGTGTGTGTGCGCGTATATGCATGCGTGTGTGTGTGCGTGAGCGTGCGTGTGTGTGCGGGTGTGCTTCTGTGTGTGTGTGTGTGCGTACATGCGGTTGTGCTTGTGTGCGTGCGTGCGTGTGTGTGCATGCGGGTGTGCTTCTGTGTGTGTGTGTGTGTGTGTGTGTATGTGTGTGTCTGTTTGCGTGTACATGTGTGTGTGCATCTGTGTACATATGTGTATGTGTGTATGCACTTGTGCGTGCGTGTGTGTGTGTCCATGTGCGTGAGCATGTGTGTGTGCAAGTGTGCTTCTGTGTGTGTATGTGTGTGTGTGTGCGTGTGTGTACATATGTGTGTGCGCATATGTGCATGTATGTGTGCGCATGTGTGTACGTGCGCGTGTGCTTCTGTGTCTGTGTGTGTATGTGTGCTGGAATTCTCTACAAGTGTCCCCACAATTATGGTAATACCCGGACATTTTGACCTTGTGTGGATATTTTATTTGGTCTGCACGTGGAAACAAGCTTATAAAACACACAGAATGATCTTATTTGAAAATCTAGAATAGCAGATTTTTTTCTGTTGAAGCGTAGGTTTAGAAATAGGATTAGAATTAAGTCAATGGAATGTCCCCCGCCCCCCAAAAAACATGGAAATTCAATGTGTGTGTGTGCGTGTGTGTTCATTAAGTCAATAGCTTTGCCTTGTATTGTTGCTGTGAACAAGAAGCAAATAGGCCTCTGTTGTTTACAGGCACATCTGGGAAAAAGGAGGAACGGCTATTGACGTGAAGTCAAGTCCCCGCTTGCGTCTCGACTCCAACGGCACCCTGCACATATCTCAGACTTGGTCGGGGGACATTGGGACCTACACCTGTAAGGTCACCTCTGTGGGAGGCAACGACTCTCGCAGCGCTCACCTGAGAGTCAGGTACACATCAAAGATGCTGCCGTCCAGCTAATTACCCACTCTGTGTCCTTCGCCCCTATAGATTTACATTCATACCGATTTTTCCTGCCTCTCGGACATCATTTTGGATTTTATCTGTGAACTTTGTTTCTCTTTTGGGATTTAAAGAACTGAGGCAATTGGTTGCTGGGAATGCACAATGAATAGTAATCCTTTCTCTCTCTCTTTATCAATGTTTCATTGTTTCAAGTATAGAAGTGAATTGTGTTTTATTTGCATGACAAATAATGGAGCATTGGCAAAGCAGTTGAGGCAACATTTATGTAAACAAGAGAGATTATGTTTATTATAAATCTCTGTTTATCTCTCGCTCAACATCAGTTTGGTTTGCTTTATTGACATGACAAACAATTGTGCGTTTGGGTTGCCAAATCGTTTGCAGATTAGCAAAATACCGTGAAAAGTACCTGAAAGTGTTTTTTCATGTATGCTACCATCAAAAGTTGGCAATCATTATTGTTTTTTAAAGAAATCAATTAATTTATTTAGCTACGATGCATTAAATTGATCGATAGTGACAGTAAAGCCATTTATAACGTAACAATTATTACAAAAAACTACTTATTTCTTTTGAAAATATTACAGATGTAACTTTTCAACATTGATAATGATAAGAAAATAATGTTTTCTGAAGGATCATGTGACACTGAAGACAGGAGGAATAAATTAAATTTTAAAATATATTCAAGTAGAAAAGGTTATTTTAAAAGGTAATAATATGTCCCAATATTAATCTTTACTGTATCTTTCTAAAAGATCTTACCAAGTCAAATATTTTGAATGGTTGTGTATATTTTAAACTGAAAGAAAATGCAGTGTACATTATTATGTAGAATGTGTGAATGATTAATGATCACTTTTTATTATTTTGGTCTTTCTCTGTCTCTCTGCAGGCAGTTGCCTCATGCTCCAGAGAACCTCATCGCCACCCTCAGCAGCTCTGAGAGAAGAACCATCAACCTGACCTGGGCCCAGGCCTTTGACGGGAACAGCCCGCTCATCCGTTACATCCTGGAGGTGTCCGAGAACAGTGAGTTTTCTGGCTTGCTGTATTTTTGTCATCGCTCATTATTCAGCCCTAGAGTCCATTCTCAATGTCTCTGTTTGTGACAGACGCACCTTGGACTGTGCTCTTGGCCAACATCGATCCAGAAGCCACCAGCGTGATCGTGGGGAGCCTCATCCCGGCACGTTCCTACCAGTTCCGCCTGTGTGCCGTCAACGATGTGGGGAAAGGCCAGTTCAGCAGGGAGACGGCAAGGTGAGCGCACAAAGAAATTTAGATTCGCTTTTCTGTTATCACATTTATGCCAAAAGCAGGACGTCATGCTGTGAGATTTAATGTTAACAAAATGATCGGTTTCTTAAGGGCCAAAACATATTCAAGCAACAAAATGTTAAAGTAGCCAGATTTTTGACTATGACATACAGTATCAATCAAAAGTGTATGTATGCGCATTTTTTTTAAGCTGCCAACCATTAGCATTTTTTGACTATTTTCACAAATAAAATGCATGGCCCCAGAATACTTTGTTATATGAATAGCCTCTGCATTCTTTTTAATATACTCTTGAATGTGGATAAGTTTAATAAAAAAGCTATATTTTGAGAAAAAAGATGAGAAAACATCTTTTTGTCAAAAACAACATCCATTTCGGATTCAGAACGATGATCAAAACATAGATGAGGTTGATGGAATCCATCAACAGACCCTAATGCTTGCATTTAAAAAACATTCCTGTAGCTCAAATAGTAGAGTGAGGCGCTTGCAACGCCAAGGCAATGGGTCAGATTTTTAGGGAAACCAAGAACTGATTAGAATGTTAATGTGCTTTTTCAATGAATTGTAAGTCGATTTGGATAAAATGCACAGTCCTATATCTCGCCCTAGGTCCAATATTTAATTCATGAACATTAAACACATTAGGTTTTGAATTAGGGTGACAATAATGTTGTTATTTTACGTATGCTATCTGTAACGAAAGGGACTCACAGGCAGAGATCCAATAGCGTGTCTTTAATAAGAATGGTCGTACAGATAGATAGACAGGACAGGCAGAGAACATACGTAAATGATAATCCAGGCAAGGGTCAAAAAGGCAGGCAGACAGAATCAGAGTAGTTGTACAGGCGGGGAAGTCAGGGCAGGCGGGGAACATTCACAAGCGAAATACCAGGCAGAGATCAGGACAGGCAGACAGAATCAATCACGTAAAAACAACAGGGTCGGAAGCGGGAAGATCAGACACAGGTATAACAACGCTTAGTAATGTTCACAGCAGCAAAACAAGACTTCGCCATGAGAGTGTGTGTGACAGTCTTTTATAGTTTGAGTGATGGTTTGCAGCTGGTGCAATAATCAGTCCAATGAACGCCATCATGGGAAATGTAGTGCGTGTGTGTGTCAGTATACGTGTGAGAGCTCTCTCCAGTGGCCAGAGGGGGGAAGCGCAGAGCTCATAATCATAGCACTATCGCTTGTTTCTGCTTCTTCAGGAGATTGAGTACTCTTTCAGAATATGTGTCATAGTGCCCCTACCATTTTAACAGTAAAAACATGAAAATCTGGAAATTTCCATCTATAGCAGCGAAGCATCGACTCAAAAATTATGGAAGTTTCCATCAATGGTGGGGAAAGAAGTCAAATAAAGTGGGACTAATAGATTTAATGCCACCTACCTTTGGGAGCTGCATCTTTTCTGCGGCGCTTGCAACGCTAAGATCATGGGTTCGATTCCCAGGGAAAGCAAGTGATTAGAATGTCAATGTGAGTTTTGAATGCAATGAAAGTCACTTTGGATAAAAGCGTCTGCCAAATACAGAAATGTAAACAGTCAGATAGACTGCTAAGAAAACCAATTTTCTCTTACTTCCAGAAGTGAATAATAACAGCCAATCAGATTGGAGCTAGTGATTTTTCTGGATGATGCTTTCCATCAAACGGTCAGGGAACAGGGCTTCCTGAGGTGTCCTGAGGACTAGCGCAGACGTGTCCATGAGAATCGCACTTAAGCGTAGAAGAATAGCCATAAAAGCCTGGCAAAAGCTAGAAGACTTTCTTCTTTCAGACCTACGGCCCTCATGAGGAGGGAGGTAGTGCATTATTCAGCTGAATCGGAGCCTGAAGCCCACAGTGCTGTGAGGAATGGAACCGTGCACTGAGAGATTTTTAGCAGCTTTTGTACAACCGCTCACAACTTTGTCTACTACAGCATTACAAAGAGAGCCAAGTGATTCGCGCCTTCAAACGTGTTCCGATCCCACAGGAGCGCCTGTGACGTCTGAGACGCACACACACACACGCGCACGTAACATCCTGACTCAAAGATGCCCCAAAAACCGAGAAAAGGCCAAACAACATTTCTGCATGAGCATTAATATTCGTATCTGGTTGTGTCTTAAGGGATTCTGCTATGAAAGAAGCAGTCGTTCACAGACATTTGATTCTCGTAATCTGATAGAACAGTTACATTTGGAGTTTCTTCGGATCAGCTGGAGAGTGAAGCGTGTACGCTGCATTACAGCGGGAGGGAGACTGATTGAAAATGGAAAAGTCAAGCTCAAATCAATGTTTGAGGATGAGTTCTGAAACCATGTGGGAAGTAAACATTCTTTGCCCGTCTGCAACTTCCTGCGCATGCACAGCTGTGGCAAATCAATAATCTGCCGCCCAGGATACCAAAGTCCTCAATGGACTTAAAAGAAACAAACTGGGAAAATATTAGGAAAAAAATGTGTAGCTGATGCAATACCCCGTCAAGAGCTAACGTCCCTGAGGGTGAAAATGAATAACACACTATTATGAGAATGCCATATTGTTCTCGAACACACTTAACGGTGGTCGAAGTGATGAACTCGGTTTCATCATTTGACAACTAATTTATCATTGAGCACATGCAAAACAAGTGGTCAAGATGCTTAACATAGCTTGTAAACACACACACTCCCTGCTCTGAACAAGTCTCTTCTCAACAAAGCTTTGTTCGTTTGATCAAAATCACAGTAAAATCAGCAATATTGTAAAATATTATAGAAATTTAAAAAACTGTTTTCTCTATTTTTAAATTCTCTGAATTTTCAACATCATTACTCCAGTCTTCAGTGTCACATGATCCTCCAGAAATAATTCTGATATGATGATTTGATGATCAAATTAACGTTTCAGTTGTGCTGCATTTCAATGCCAGTGTACGTATTTATAAATTTACATGGGTTCAGATTTATTCACCTGTAGGGGATTTACAGTTAAGACCCGAGGACCAGATATGTTGAATGAAGAGCAGGAGTCAGAAGTGCAGTCAATAGAAGAAACTTTAGTGAAGTTTAGTTTGCAGTTTCATCAGCAGAAGCTTCAAGTCTCACAAGGAGTTCGTAGGCCGCCCCACATACAATAACATTGTTACAGCAATTATACTCTAACAGAGGGTGCTAACTACGTCAATGATGACGGTTAAATGATTCTGATTGGCTAAGAAAGAAAGATAAACAAAACTAGTAATTTTCCACACAAGAGCAGACAGTCTGAAGCATATCTTCGTTGATCATGTGGTTGACGGGTTAGTGACGTGGCTTGTCGAGAACAACAAGTCATTCCGTCTCCTGATGGTGCCAGTTAATCACCTCACCAATACAGATCACATTAACACACAGAGATACACACACAGCTTCTCCAAGGCTGAACTCGGCTCAGTCTCCAACTATCAACAGAAAGACTCTCAAAACATTCTGATAACATGTTCTATCTGTTGAGAAGTGCAGACAATATTCATCCTTACTCTATGGAAAAATACAGAAAAGCAAAGAAAGGCTTTAAGTAATAATTGGTCACATAGGTGATAGACTGAAGTGTACAAATAAGGAAAAGAAAATAATATTTATATACAAAATAAGAAATATATACAAGCGGCAATGGATTTTCGAATCGTCTCTATCACACCAATTAATTGAAATGATATATTTACTCTAGTAGTTGGTGGTAAATAAGTGGGTGAGTTATTGAACTGATTTGAACTGAACTCTCTTGAACATAAATGGCAGATTCAAAAACCATCTGAGCAAGCAGCTGCCAGTGAGATGAATGGGAATGCTAACAGGTATTATAAACCTCCCTGATTCTGACAAACGCACCACAAACTCACGCACCGATGCAAAACAAAGTGCCATCCGTTCATTCCCACAGACTCTGAGCTCGTCTCACACCAGATCTATTCTCTCAACTAACAACTTCCACTCATTTTGCAACTTACAGATCAGAAGACATTCTTTTCTCAGGGCGTTCAGACGGGGGAACCCGCAGAGGTGGGGGTGACATAACAGTAGCGCGCCGCTCAAGGATCCGCGCCTATTTCTTTGATCCTAAAACACTGCGCTTTATCTCAGCCACAGAACGCCGGCTCTCACGCAGGAGATATCAAGATGTCAAGTTAAATAGATTTAAGAGGAGTCTTGCTGGATTTTTTTTTACTCTCTGGCATTAGCCAATTTTGGCTGTGGCGTCTTTGATCATCTCACGCCGAGAGAAAGCACGTATCTCGAGGGGCCCTGCTCGAAATGCAGCCAGTGCTCAGACGGCTTCAGAGATGGAGAATCAAAGTCCCTTATCATTATTCACCGGCAACTGGTGCATTACAGCGACTCGCAGATACAGTCCGCACATATGTGGTCAATGTCACAAATGCGCTTACTTTTGAGCTACACTGTAAAAAACTGCCAGGAATTTACTGGATTAAAGAGTATTATTTTATAATAAATTACTGTAGTCAGAAATTGATTGTGAAATCGAGGCATGCTGGGACATTTTCTCCGCAAAATGATCCTGACATTACAGTAACTTACTGCTATTGTTTTACTGTGATCTCACATTATAATGTTGTCTTTAATCATTCCACTGTAATAAATGTAACGCTCTACCACTGTAATTGTTTTGAAGTCATCGTAATGGTGATTAATGTTCCATTTGCTCGGGACACTCTTTATTCAGAAATATGACCCAAAAAAACATTTAAAATGATGACAGTCTCGAATATGAAATTGTTTAGTAGTCAAACTATTCTTAGCATGAATATGAAGCTTTAGTTTTAGTATTATTTATGCATGGAGATTTACCAATCACTTATTTCAAATTCATAACTCTTTAAAGAGATGGAGAGATTCACAATGGTGAAGCAACTACTGAGATTTATCATTAATGCTTCACATTACAAAACACAACAATGGTGACACTCAACAAATAATAAAAACACTTATACAACATAAACCAACAACACAAACTGCTAAAAGCGAAGCAAAAATAAGTTCAGCAGCACAGATAAAACCAACAAGAATCAAGAAACTCACACTTTATAGTACATGCACTGTAGAAATACAGTATGATGCTGTTTATTTACAGTAAATTGTGTTTTCCAATACTGTAAACTCACAGTTAAACCACTTTTTAGTGCGGTTAGATATAAGAAAAGTCCTACTGGTTGGAAACCTATTGCTGTGAAAGTAAAATGTTGTTATTAACCTGGAATATACTGTAATTTCACACTAAAATGTTTAACAGTGTAGGTTCAGATTCTTCTTGCACCATATCTTTCCTGAGTTTTTTCTAACTCTAGGTTGAAATAATACTACAAATAATAAAAACTCCCATATTTGATGTGGTCTGAGACAGCTAGACCTTGGTGTATGTATTATTAATCTTTTCAGTGATTCTTCTCTCTCTCCATCTTTCTTTTCAAATATAAATTTTGGATTTTTGCCTCTATATTAGATGGTACAGATGGTAAAACAAGGAAATAATTGGGAGAGAGAGAAGTTACCGACTCCAACCTGTGGCATTCCAATTTCTCTTTTAATCTCTCTTGCTCTTTCTCCTAATTCCCTGTTGTTAGAGTACCATTACCCGAGGAGCCCCCCAGCGCCCCTCCCCAGACAGTGATAGCCAGTGGTCGAACCAACCAGTCCATCATGATCCAGTGGCAGCCGCCCCCTGAGAGCCACCAAAATGGGCCGCTTCAAGGCTACATCATCAGGTGAAAGATCTCTGGAACTGTCCTACACACAATCCAGCTTCTCTCAGCAGTCTTCATCGTCTAGAATAGACCAGGTCTAGCTTGGTTCACTTCCGCTAGAATCCAACTCAGAGACAGCTCCTTTGCTATCTTTGAGTCTCAAAAGTCACGGGACGGATGCTTTTTCCATGACTCATACTATTTCCACCATCCTGCTCAGGTACTGTCTGTCTGGATTACCGGTGGACTGTCAGATGAAGAACATCACTAACCCAGACCAAACAAATCTTCTGCTGGAGGACCTCATCATTTGGACCAACTATGAGATTGAGGTGGCCGCTTATAATGGGGCAGGCCAGGGTGTCTACAGCCCCAAAGTCACAGAGTGGACCCTACAAGGGGGTGAGGACTTTATATCAACAGATTTAATGTCTAATTAAGCATTAATGTTTCTCTTTTTTTAAGTTTGTTGATCAGTAACAAGGTTGAATAGTTAAGCTTAACAAATGCCATCACTATGTGTTTTGTGAAAGAAATGGAATGATATTATCTTTATTCTGGTCTTGCTAAAGAATGATGTCACTTCCTGTGTGTCGTATCTTTAAGGAATACTCGTAACTTGTTTTGCAATGAGGAAAAATCATGGTTTAAAGCTAAAAATATGTTAGTTATTGGTGATAGTGATTTCAATAGTTTTTTATTTATTGTAAACGCTTTAACATTTTCCATACATTAAATAAAATGATTTGTTTGATAATTTTCTTCGTACAATAGCTTGGTTAACAGGGTTGACTAGTTAAGCTTTACTAGTACATTCAACTTAACAGTTTGAGTAAAAATAGATAAAAAGGAATCAGAATATTTACTTGACAGTGAGAAGGGGTTCAAATGATGTCACGCACTGTTTGTCACAATGTTAAGGAGTGATACTTTTTTTGTAAAGGTGTAAAATATTGTTCACAGCTCGAAATATGTTTGGGTCATTACAAATAGTTAATTATTCAACAGATAGCCGATGTATATTTTAATATATTTAAATATTTTATAATTTAACATTTCTGATCACTTTTTCATACAGTAACTTAGCTCATAACATAGTTAAGCCATAAACATTACAGTTTGTGTAAAAATTGAGAAAATAAATGGAATGATTTACTTGTCTTCTCATAATGCTGGTTCAAATTCTGTCACTTCTAGTTTGTAACAACTTTAAGGAATATTAATTTTCTTGTAATGGGGAAACATCGTGCATTTACAGGTTCGCACAAAACATGAGGATACACAGCTAAATATGTGTTGAAATCATATATAATCATATAATTCATATTTCAAAATTATTAGATTGTTGTGTGATTTTAATAGTTGGACACAGACCTTGTGAGGTGTGACAGGTCGCAATCATCAAATTAAAATGGCTAATTTTCATGCTGGATCAGTTTTTATGTAAGATAACAGTTTATATACCACGTCTAATAGGTCTCACAAAAAGAAAAGGATGGAATTATTGTGTCTGTCACTTTTTTAGTCACTGCTGCTCTTTGATTTCCCTCACCATCTCATCTCCTCAAATCGTCTCTTTTCAAGTGCCCACGGTCCCACCTGGGAACGTCCAGGCAGAGGCTGTCAACTCCACCACAGTCCGTTTCACATGGAGCGCTCCGAGTCCACAGTTCATCAACGGCATCAACCAGGGATACAAGGTGAGCGTCCATCCACTGCCCTCTAATGGTCAAACACAGCACTGCAGCTCTCTTTTTATTATAATGGTTTCATTACTTCCAATATATGTCATGCTGAGACAGCAGCAGCAGGACTCACATTGGCTTGTGCTAAGTGATAGGGGTCACATCTCTCCATTTTTTTTTTAATTCAGCTGTTGGCATGGGAACCAGGCCACGAGGAAGATGTTACCTTGGTTACTGTGAGACCCAATTTTCAAGACAGTGTTCATGTAGGTTACATCACCGGACTGAAGAAGTTCACGATGTACTTCACCTGCGTGCTGTGCTTCACTACGCCAGGAGATGGTCCTCGCAGCTCTCCGCAGCGCGTACGCACCCACGAAGACAGTGAGTGCCCTTTTTCCGTATTCAGGATGTTCTCTTCAGGCTCTGTTTGAAAAGACTCAATGTGGGTGTCTGTATGCTCAGCCCCAGGACCTGTAGGTCACCTGAGCTTCACAGAAATCCTGGACACATCTCTCAAAGTGAGCTGGAAAGATCCGCCTGAGAAGAACGGCATCCTCACTGGTACCCGTAATCCCAATTTCTGTTATTTTCCCTGATCTTCGGAAGTGTCTGTATGCTTAGTCACTTTGTGTCTTGTACTTACAGGGTATCGCATTTCCTGGGAGGAATTTAACAGGACCAACACGCGCGTCACGCATTACCTGCCGAACATGACGCAGGAGTACCGGGTCACCGGTTTGACTGCACTCACTACCTACACTATTCAGGTTGCCGGTATGACCTCTAAAGGTCAAGGTCAGCTGTCGTCCTCTACCATTTCCTCTGGTGTGCCACCAGGTCAGTTTCTACTCTTACAAAGTCATGTTGAGCCGATACTGTTAATTTTGAACAGAAAAGCGTTGACTCTGTTGCTGTCTTTGTGTATCTTGTATTATTATAATAACTGTATTGTCTCCAGCTGTTATGTCAAATAAATTAAACTTTTTTTTTGGTTAAACAAGTTTTCAATTTTACAAAATAACATTAGGCCATAATTTACTCACCCTCAAGCCATCCTAGGTGTGTATAACTTTCTTTTTTTATTCAAGTGAGTTATTTAAAAGTAATATCCTGGCTTTTCCAAGCTTTGCAATGGGAGTGAATGGTACCATTTTAATTTTTTTTGAAGTAATAAAGGCGTGAAGTGAAGCGATGTGTTTTTGTAAGAAAAATATCCATATTTGTAACTTAATAAACTACTTTCGGTAATGGAAGTTAGAAGTATGGAGATTTGTCTTACAAAGGAGCCATAAGGATTAAGTCTATAATGGATGGATACACTTTTTTTGGGCTTCAAAAAATGGTACCATTCACTCCCATTATAAAGCTTGTAAGCTTTTTCATTTTTGTATTTTTTAATACAACTATGATCGTGTTTGGCTGGAAGAAGAAAGTCATATACACCTAGGATGGCTTGAGGGAGACTAAATAAATAATTTTTGGGTGAACTAACCACTTTTATTTATATTGTTTTGTGTGTTTGGGCCAGTACTGAGCAAGTACTGAACAACTGAGCAAGCAGGAAAAGAAAAATCATTTACAGTTGAGCCCATATGTCAATGTAAGAGCTTAAAAGACAACCAGGTCGTACATGCTTTAAGATGTTAACTTTAAACTGTGTGGTGGCCTTATTAACCTTACTCTTGATATCGGAGTTAATGAAGGCATGATGAATACAATGGCATTGTGCATTAATATTCATAATCTTCAGCCACCTCTTAGACACAAGGAGGAGACTAAACACAGTGAGATGAGGCACCGTGAAAAGATGCTTTGAAGTTGTCCTCTGTAGATGCTCGTAATGAAGCATCGGTATGCTGGATGGATCACACTGTTTTTAAATCAAACCTATCTTGTCTCACTTTTTGTTCCCCATGATGCAAATTTGCAAGCCTCTGCTTATGCATGCGAAAATTAACTGATGGCAGACAGAAATGTGTCATGCAAATAAGGACAATGTTTGTCCTCTCTTTGATTCTGAATGCTTTTTTTCCCCTGCTGAACACGAGGTAGATAAGAGAGGCTGGGGAATGTAAAAGTCTTTTGTATATTGTTCAGTATGGTGTGACTTACTTCATTTTTAATTCAGCAGGAGGTATTGGGATTGAATGGCAATAATATTGTTCCAAGGTTTTTTATTTTTTCCCAGTGAGCCTTTTCTACCATTCATCTAGCATTTTTCATTGCTCCCGTTCCCATAGAGATGCCTGGACCTCCTACGAACATCGCCATCTCCAACATAAGCCCGCGTTCAGTTACCCTGCAGTTCAAACCGGGCTATGATGGCAAAACATCCATCTCACGCTGGCTGGTAGAGGCTCAGGTAGTACAGAACAAATGTACGTTGAGAATTCACCTCAAGCCGTCACCTTTTTTATTAGCCATCATTGATCTCTCTCTCGCTCTTTCCTACTTTTGTTGTACAATCAGATTGGTGTTATCGGAGAAAATGAGGAGTGGGTCATGGCCCATCAGCTGGCCAATGAGCCTGATGCACGATCCCTTGAGGTCCTTGGCCTGAACCCCTACACGTACTACAGGTCCGTCCCCTGCGGCGTTGAATTCTGGGATATATTTATATACAGTGCCTGTAGGCTGTGTCATAACTCGCCATCTGATTTTAGGTTTCGAATGAGACAGGTGAATATAGTAGGCACGAGCCCACCCAGCCAGCCATCCAGGAAGATCCAGACCCTACAGGCTCCTCCTGACATGGCCCCATCCAACATCACTCTCCGCACAGCCAGCGAGACCAGCCTGTGGCTCAGATGGGTGGTATGTACGCGTCTCAGAATCTAATCGATATGCTTAAGAGGGAAAAGATGTGGAACTGATTTTATTTTAAGTAGTCCGGAGATTGCATTTCCACCCGTAGGAATTTTATTTGCTCAGTGTTTACTTGTTCATATAGCTTTGGAGACTTCATTTAGGTCCCAGGCTCATGTTTTATTTAAGTAGCAACTTATATCAATGTTTCTTATTGCTTCTTATTCCCAATTCATTAGGAGACATGAAAGTAGACACATTTGAGACTATTAATTTGGTTCTGATAATTAGATCTTGGAAGAAACGAACTGGTATCTTTAGCAGCTTTACTTTGGTGTTTCAGCAAATCTGATTCCCATTGACTTACCATGTATATGCATAAATTTGTGCATGAGATCATTTTCATAAAAGGATACATTTACACAAATGAATCATGATTCATCTTTACCTTTCGTTCTACATAAAAGTAATTGATAAGTCATGGGAATACTTGGCCATGTATTAACTAAAACAAGTGAACAAATTAGTTCAATTTGGACACAATTTACTAAAACGAGCATATCGTTTTATTATATATATATATATATATATATATATATATATATATATATATATATATATATATATATATATATATATATTTATTTATTTATTTATTTATTTATATTTATTTTTGTATATTTATATATATTTATTTTATATGTATAATATACATGTATACAATTTTATCTTAACACATTTATAAGGTAATATATTTATTTTTATTTTATTTTATTTTTTGTATGCATGTCATGTTCAGGGCTCCATACCTTATAAATATGTTAAGATTAAACTTTATACATATATATTTCATCATATATACAGTAAAAAAGAAAGATAAGTGCATTATTGCTCAAGCTGCAAGGTTCTGCAGCATAAAAATGCAGATATGTACAGCTCACTAAATGCGAGGTCTGTAATCTGGGTTTGCATTAAAGGTGTTTATTGTGTTTGCTTTGAAGTGGTTTTAAGGATGTCACACTTAGCATTTCTCAAAAATATTCCTGCATGTGCATCATGTGTTTGCTGAGAAGGAAAGGTGCAGAAAGCCCTTATATAGTGATGTTTGGGCGTGTTTTATGCAAATTACTAATTTGCATAAAACAGTCATGTGATCAATCATTTCAGAAAACTCCAAATTTATTAACAGAGTGAGAGCAAAAACAAATTAATGTGGGTAGTTGTTGCAAATTTTTGGAAAATACACAGATAATCACGCAGTTACTTGTTAATGAGACCCAATGTCTTTTCTGAAGCACTAAGAGACATTAGAGATTCTTGGGGTCTTCTTCTCTGGAGATTAATCAGAAAAATTGGAGACTTCAGCAGAATTTTTCATTTACATCTCATTGTGTTAGGAGAAACATTTAGGGTATTGGAGATTTCATTTGTGATTTTCCTACTGGTGATAAGACCTGGTCGAGTGGTGATAGATTTTCTAAGATGCTAAGATTTCTCTAATCTAAATTGAAGCATGTCTGTATTCTAGCCGCTGCCAGAGTGGGAATACAATGGCAATCCAGAGCTGGTAGGCTACAGGGTGCAGTACTCACGCCTGGGCTCAAAGATTGGGGTCCTGTCCCACATCATTCCTGACAGGCAAGAGAGAGAGTTTACCATTGAGGACCTGGAGGAGTGGACAGAATACGAGGTCAAAGTGCAGGCGTTTAATGGCATCGGGCCGGGACCATGGAGTCATCCAGTTCATGGTAGAACCAGAGAGTCTGGTGAGAAATGTTCTGTCCTTTCTTTCCTCCCTCTCTTGTACTTTTGCTCTCTAGCATTTTTTCAAATGCTTTTACAACAATGCTGGCCTTTGAATTAATTATGATTGCTGCCCACAGGAACACTTTATTACTCAAAGGTTGTTGCTTTATTGTCCAGGAGTCTTAATGGAATTTACAGTTATGATTCAACAAACTTTGTGTCTCCTAAAACTCTTATGAGAAATAAAAATAGGGGAGTCAGTTGGTGACATACAGTAAGAGAAGATGTCAGGGGAAAAACAACTGTGGATAGTATAACTCAGATAATTGAGACATTTTTGAGTTCAACTTTTGATTTCAGTGTCTTTGCAAATCAAAGTTTGTGAGATTTCACCTGAAACTTAAGAGGAGAAATTAGATTCCCTGTGGTATTTTTCTCCATTTGCATCATTCCCAATTTAATTAACAGCTGGCAGAACAGTCGGCAACACGTTTTTTTACCATCGTGTACCAAATTGTAACAAGACTGCGTTGGCATATGCTTTATCTTGTAAACATGCGACAGGTACAAGGAATGACAAAATGCACGCTGTTCCCGTTTGAAACTCTGATAGCTCTTACAGTTGTTAATTGTGTGTTTTCTCCATTTATTAGTCCCCTCCAGTGGCCCCACAAATGTTTCAGCTTTTGCTACTACCTCTAGCAGCGTCCTGGTCCGCTGGGGTGACGTGCCAGAGACTGATCGCAATGGACTAATTTTGGGCTATAAGGTACATTGTTAATTGGCTTCCTATTAGATTTACTGACCTTCACTTACATTGGAGTTATAGATGCATCTATTCCTCCTCATGGCTTTCAGGTGGTGTACAAAGAGAAGGATGCAGAGTCAGCTCTGCGTTTTTGGACAGTGGAGGGAAATACCACTTACAGTGTCCAGCTCTCTGGTCTTGGGAAGTATGTGCTTTATGAGATCCAGGTACTAGCCTTCACTCGTATAGGAGATGGCATGCCAAGTTCTCCACCCATCTTTGAGCGCACACTCGATGATGGTGAGAGTCTAAACCACAATTAACAACCACCAGAAGTTATCATGCATATGTTGTGCTAGTTACAGTTAATTTTTTTTAACAGTTCCTGGGCCACCAGTTGGGATCCTTTTCCCTGAAGTTAGGACTTCCTCAGTGCGACTGATCTGGCAGCCCCCTGCCCAACCAAATGGCATCATCCTTGGTAAGTTGGGTGCACTAAAAGATTTGTCCAGTCCTTTACTATTGTTTCTTGTCAGACTGAACCATGATCCCAGTGTAAACATGGTTAAAATCTGCAGTGGTCTTTCATGTCATGATTAGATTGATCCACACCATAGCTGAAACTTTGCTCCCAATCATCCCATTTAGATCTCATTGGAGCATTCACACTACACAGTGAAATGATTGCAGAAGGTTTACCACAATAAATCGGCTATCAGTGAATTTGTTTCACTAGCTAATCAGTGGAGCAACAGGACTTTCTCTGCAACATGAGTAAATTAGTAGCAGGCTTGTATCTGCTCCCATTCTGGTTGATGCTAGCTAAAATCTTACCCAGATAGGTAGGACCTGTTTTATTGGTGCCGTGACCCGGATGAGGTCAAATGAAAATGAGTGTCATGAAAGCTAGCTGATAGAAATGTCCGTGCAGGCAACCTCACTTCCCTGGCTTTAAAAGGTGCACTAGGCTGTGGTCTTTAGTGTCCTTTTAAGTGCATACGCATCCCATTCTGGTTGACATTGTTTTGACTCCTGTTTGAAGATGTGTGTCTAAGATCAAATGGTAATCAAATTGATTGTAATGTTTATATGTTTCTCTTATCTAGCCTATCAGATTGCTTACCGGAGAAACTCCTCCAGTATTACCTCCGCCATTGTTGATGTGCTTAACCCAAGTGTGCGACAGTATACAGCAGCTGGACTGAAACCAGAGAGTGTTTATGTGTTCCGCCTCACAGCCCAGACTCGAAAGGGTTGGGGAGAAGCCGCCGAAGCGCTGGTGGTCACTACAGAAAAGAGAGGTACTGCTTCACCTCTCTTTACAAGGTCAGGTGCTGTTTACTACATGCCATTGATTAAACCTATTCATCTAATCTCCCCTCAGCACATCCACAGCCCACAAGTCGTCCCATTGTGCCTCAGGAAGAGGTTCAGGCCCGCAGTGTTCTGTTGTCATGGGAACCAGGCAGTGATGGTCTGTCACCCATACGGTATTACACCGTCCAGTACAGAGAGCTGCCTGACAGCAACTGGACTGTTCACTCGGCATCAGTCAACCATGAGGCCACCTCTTACGTCATAGACAGGTAAGACTAAATTGAGCCTGTGTCGAACTTTATAAACTTTGAGGGTCATAGAGGACAAAACTGGTAGCACCACAGCAGTCTTACTGAACTTTTCCCGTTTGCAGGCTCAAGCCTTTCACATCTTACCAGTTCAGAGTGAAAGCCACTAATGATATTGGGGACAGCGAGTACAGCAAGGAGAGCGAGGCAATCACCACTCTACAAGACGGTAGGGGCAACTGCAAAATGCTTTAATGCTGTCTGGGAACAAGTTCCCGAGGCCTGAGATGAATCATAATTTGGTCAAAATTGGACACAGCCAGTGAAGGGGAAAAACTGCTGGGTTACCTCATGATTGACCTCTGGCGTGTAACCAGAACGGTTACACCACTATTAGCTGGTTTCCACTCTTGGATGTTTCCCCCCTCTTATCGGGGTCTTTGCAGCTCTGCAGTCATTAACTGAACAAACTGTCTGTTTGTGTTCCATTAGCTCCTGACAAAGCTCCCACAATCCTCTCTGTGACGCCGCACACCACCACATCTGTGCTGGTCCGTTGGAAGGTGAGGTCCGATTCATCATGCTGTTCTGAGAGGGAACTCGGGTGTTTATCTGTTGTTAAACGTTGTGTTTACAAACGGGAGATAATTACATAATCTGTTCAAAACCATTCAGCCACCCCCTGAGGAGGAGATCAATGGCATTTTGCTTGGTTTTCGAGTACGATACAGAGAACTGCGCTACGATCGCCTACGCAGCTTTACAGTGCGCACAGTGAACAGCCCTCCAGCCAACTGGGCCGAACTCACAGGTGAGTCTCAAAGCAACTCACTCAAGTCTAAGTTAGGATTTTTCTACCCAACCCTTTTATCTATAAAACTTACTGTGGCAACCATAGTGTTGTAAAAGATGGTTTGTACCATGGTATAGTCATGATATGATGACTTGATTATAATTTTCATGTACTGTGGTATTACTACCACGTACTTCTAGGTACATCAAATAATAAAAATATAGAGTAGATTTACACAGTTGCCAATAACTCATGACCTTGGTGTTGTTAGCGCAAGCGCAAGCTACATAAAACCACACAGGAAACTGCAGTACTATCATGGCACCTTGATACTACTCTGGAGCTTTGTTAATGTCTATAAAACTTTTAACAAAAAACAACTAGTAACTAAGCTATTTTGACATTAAACCATGGTTTTTGTTTTGGGACATTTTGTGCTGATCAAAGAGTATTTGCATGTATATAAGAACATGGAAATATAAGCTAATTCAGGTAAGCTAATTTGGTAAGCTAATTCAGCAAAATGCTACTTGGTCTGTTTTGTATTTCCCTGTAACTGCACATTCTATAGTGGCTTATCTCTTTAACATGCATGAAATTAAAGCTTTACAGTGAACAAGGGCTGTTAATTGTCTCCTTAGCAGTTAGTTTCTCTCTCAAAGTCTGTAGAGCTGCCAGCCTTTCTGCTAGCATGAGCTAATACGCTAATCCGGCTCTTGTTTCTCTTTCTTTCTCTTACTCTCTCTTTATCTCTCACTCTCTTTACCTTTGGTTTTCTTCGCTGCCGTCCTCTTCCTTCCACTCAACCGTCCTCAGCCCCCTACAGTGTGAGGAACCTGACCGAATCCTCACTTACACAATACGAGCTGGACAGTAAGTCCTGAGATTCGTTCTCGCTCTTTCATCAGTGTTTCTATCGTCATCATTTATACCAGTGTTGGGGGAGTAACTTTAAGCTGTTTATAACATAATTTAATTTAAGACAAACTATACTATAAACAGTTATCTACAAATAAAACTGAAATGACGCTATATATAACCATTCCAAATGCTTAAAAAAATATAAATCAATACTTTAATTCAGCCAGGGTGCATTAAATTGATCAAAAGTGATGGTAAAGACATTTACACACATTATAGAACATTTATGTTTAAAAAAAAATGCTGGTCTTTTAAACTTTCTATTCATCAAAGAATCCTGAAACACAAATGTATCACGGTTTCCACAAAAAAATTAAGCAGCCTAACAGTTTCCAACATTAATAATAATAATAATAATAAATATTTATTTATTATCAAATCATTTTAGAATTAGACTGGAGTAATGAGGCTAAAATTTCAGCTTTGATCACAGGAATAAATTACATTTTAAAATAAATAAGAATACAATTTTAGATTTTAATAATAATTCACAATTTCATTGTTTTTAATGTATTTTTGATCAAGTAAAGGCAAACTTGTTGAGCAAAAAACATCACATACAAGTAATTAATGAACAATGTGACAAACAATTTAAATGTTATGCATTTAATATATTATATTATTAAGTTCTTATAAATTATAATTATAAGTATTAATATTTATGAATATAACTTCACAAATTCATATTATATATTACTTTATTTGATGGTTCGTATTGAAATATTAATATTTAGTTATCAAATTAATTTATATTGTTGGTATATTTTCTGTATACCAATACAAATAAAGATATTCACACAGGGACTCGAATCTGTCAATCATTTTATTTTTCGCTCTATTTATTTTAAATGAAACATCTGAATGAACCCGTTCACTAAGATGAATCAGGAAACAGTAACTTATTACAGGAAAAATGACTGTGTTATACTGAAGAACGTAGTGAAGTTAGCAGCATCGTTAGTTTTGGTTAGTTACTCCCTAACATTGCTTTCGAATCACCCATTCCCTCATCCTGCCAAACTTAGTCTCTGAAATCCAGTAACGACTCTTTCTCACACCTCGCTTATTTGCTCACATGAGAGCCCAGTCTCATTTGTCTCTCTTCTCACGTATGACTGTGCCCATTTCTCTCCACACTGTCATTGACTTTTCCTTACAACTTCTCACTTCATTGGAACGGGATCATTATGTTTTAGCACCACTTAAGGTTTTTATCATGCAGTTTTGAATAGTATGTGTGCACCGTATGTGTGCACATTTTCTCTATTGTTCAGATCTGAATAAACACAAGCGCTACGAGATCCGACTGAGCGTGTATAATGCGGTAGGGGAGGGGCCCACCAGCTCGCCACAGGAGGTGTTTGTGGGAGAAGCTGGTAAGGACACAAATACTCCTCCTTGATGCTCTTAGTCAATATTGTTGATTTCACAGTCTAATAAACACATGCAGTATTGCCATCAGTCAGTATAAAGTCTCATGAATCAGTTCAAACTGCCTAGGCGTTGTTGGAGTCAGTCTGGCTTGATCATCTCTCTCTCTTTATCCGTCCTCATCAGTGCCCACCGCTCCACCTCAGAACGTCGCTATCCAGTCCTCAACAGCCACTCAGCTAGATGTCACATGGGATCCTCCTCCAGTGGAGGCCCAAAACGGGGATATTCAAGGCTATAAGGTATGGCACTTCGGTGTGCTTCAGCAATTCAAAGATCAATTCAAAACGAAAACAGGGGTTCTTTAAGCACCAAAACAACAGTGGAAATGCTGTCAGTTATCAGGGGATTATAATTATGGATTGTCCCTCAGCTCAAACAAGCAAACAAATAACGCAATGGCTCTTATTGCTTATTTAACTTAATCAACATAACAACATTGGCTAACCCAATAATGTGAGTCTAGTGAGAGATGTTAGATGAGTGTAGTGTTTATGTAACCTGACAAAGCCGATATACTGTTATGGCCCCTTCACACCAAGAATGATAAATCTAATGATATGATCCACATGTTCACACCAGCGCACGGTATGGTTTTGCATGTGCTGCAGTTTGTCTTCTGCCACTTTAAATGCTTGAGCTCTTTAAAGCAGGAGGGGTTATGATTGGCTGTGAATGATTTTATCATTCATCAGCTGGAAAAGAAAATGCTTTAGAAAATTAATCCAATGATATTGTTCTTCTGTGATAAAATATAGTTGTAGTGAGGGCCTTTATTGTGTAATCTTGGGATTAATGTGTTTTTCTTTCAAAAATAACTAACCTGAAAATTTGCTTAGCAATGCCCAAGCAATCAGCTTGAACACCATTACAACCATCTATCAAAACCCTAGCAGCACACCCTAGTAACCGGCTAAAACATGAGTAACCACCCAGCAAAGTTTCAAATCCATTCAAATGTCTCTTCAAGCTGGCCAAGAATTCCAAATAGACAACTCTTACGTAACCTTCATGCTTTAAACCTTTCTTCAAGCTGCCCAAGTATTTAAACAAAAAAAAGTTTATATATACAGTATATTGTGACTGTTGATATATAATGTGACTACTGATATATTTAGCATGACTACTGATATGTATAGCTTGACTACTTATTTATATAGTGTGACTACTGAAATATATATATATAGAGAGAGAGAGACTGACTAATATATAGTGTGACTACTGATATGTATAGCGTGACTACTTATATATATAGTGTGACTACTTGTATATATAGCATGACTACTGATATATATAGTGTGACTACTTGTATATATAGCATGACTACTGATATATATAGTGTGACTACTTGTATATATAGCATGACTACTGATATATATAGTGTGACTACTTGTATATATAGCATGACTACTGATATATATAGTGTGACTACTTGTATATATAGCATGACTACTGATATATATAGTGTGACTACTTATATATATATATATATATATATATATATATATATATATATATATATATATATATATATATAGTGTGACTACTTGTATATATAGCATGACTACTGATATATATAGTGTGACTACTTATTTATATATATATAGTGTGACTACTATGTATAGCGTGACTAATTATATATATAGTGTGACTACTGATATATATAATGTGACTACTGATATATATATATATATATATATATATATATATATATATATATATATATGGCGTGACTACTTATATATAGTGTGACTACTTGTATATAGTGTGCCTACTGATATATATAGCATGACTGTTGATATATAATGTGACTACTGATATAGGGGCTTGAAGTAGAAATGGTTCAGATCCACTGCTTTAAAATACTAAAATTCTGTGTTTCTTGTTACAATTTAAATAAGTACTAGAGATTGCATTTGCTCTAATTGCCAATTCATAACAAGGACAATAGCTTTAATGATAATTATAACTATAAAGTTCTAATAATCATTCTAATTCAATTAGAATAGGAAAGTCACTTTCAGAATTTTTGCGAACATTAGCGATAAAATCCCTGACAGCCAATCACAATGCACCTGACTTGAGCTTGAGGTAATAATAAACTAAATTATTCTGCACTGGTTTGTATGCTAATATAATTATCATTACCTTTATACTTAATGTTGCTGGTGTGAACATGCCTAAAGGCAAGCCCATAGTATTGCACAAATAGGCTTCTATTATATATGAATAGAATAATGACTAGGTGACTAAGTGATACTTAGTCTGATAGACGGCTTTAATCAGACATGATGCTTGCTCTGAAAAGTTTGAGGACTGCTGTTTAAAATATTAAGTTTAATAGCCTATCAGATTTACATCTTCCGGAATTATTCATTTGTGCGATTTGTCTTGCTAGATTTATTACTGGGAGTTTCAGCTGCAGAACGAGACTGAGCGACTCCGCACCCTCTTCCTGCCGGAGCTGAGTGTGAAGCTGAAGAACTTGACTGGCTATACCACCTATATGATTAGTGTGGCTGCCTTCAACGCGGCAGGGGACGGGCCGCGCTCGCTGCCCACCAGAGGGCGCACACAGCAAGCAGGTGATCCGTGGCACTCAATTCAATGCAAAATACATCAATCAACAACCAGTGAAGTGACCTTCATGCTAAACCCGCTTTTTGATCCCACTGTTTCCCCAAAGTTCCCTGCTGTAAAGGTTATCCATTTTCAATTGGACGGATCACATCATATGGTTTGCATGAGTGCTATGCTGTTATATGATGAAGGAGATGGGCTGTCTCTGAATAGGAACGGAAGCTCATGACAGTTCGTTTAGGATAGGGAGCTGGGAACTGGGTTGGAGAAAACGGGCCAGATATTAAGGAAGTGTTTTTGGCAGGTCAGCATAAGGAGAATGCTTCAAGCGACTGAGAAAAGTTAATTCAGCCTATTCCGCTCCCTTAAAGACTGTGACAGTGTAGTGAGGAAGTAACAATGAGAACATTACAGGCGAGACTGAATCTTGGCTCAGCTTACACTAAGACACTGGGAGATGAGCCAACACAAGCCTCCGTGCCAAACTTCCGGAGGGCAAACTAACTCCTTACATTACTGCAACATTACCCTGACCTCTCACATTAGAGAGAGAGAGCTTAAATATACATGTGCTGTATATTAAGTACTTTGCACGTTTTTTTTGTTTTTAGTTTTTTTATCTAGTTGTGTCCAGGGTCAAGAATATCTTTGCCACACCTGCTGAATAATAGGTGAATTGAACATTGAAAAATGTAAATTATAAAAAATAAATATTTCTTACCAGCATTATTAATTACAACTTTCATTATATAGTGTATTGAGGTCAGGTTTTATTTATAAAATAAAAAATAATGTGTTTATTCAGCAAGGATGCGTTAAATTAATCGAAAAAAGGCAATAAAGAAATGTAAAATTAAGATTTCTATTTCAAATAAATACTGTTCTTTTGAACTTTAAATTTATCAGAGAATCTTTATTTAATTATGTACTGTATAAAGGTACATTTTACAATATTTAAAAAAATAAATCCTAGTCCCAAGCTTTTGAATGCTAGTATATGATAATGACTTTTTTTTTACAGACATTTACAGCCTAATCTCAGTTTTTATGTGAATTGCACCTGTTAAAAAAGTGTCAAGAAAATTCCACAAATGTATTTTTGACGAAAACCAACTTTTTAGATTAAGTCCTGATACCTTTATTGCCTGAGGTTGCCATGCGTCGGAACGCATATGGGAACGCATTAGTGTAATTGTCTCTTGAAGCGCAATTGAAACCAGGTGTGCGAGTGCACGTAGCCGAGTGTGACGTCATGAGCCAGGAGTATAACTGCACGCAGCAGACTAGCAGCCTCAGCTTAGTGTCTTCAACAGCGCTCGAAGCTAACGTGTGTTTGAGTTGCTCTGCTGGCTGTAAGTAGATATATTTCACTTACCTCAAGAAGAAGAAATGGCGGATTCACAGTCTTTCAGGCGTTGTGTCACTCCTTGCCCGCGTTTTATCACGGGTAAGGACACACACGCTCTCTGTGTCTTTTGTTTGGGCGAAGCTCATGCACGCTCAGCGCTCGAGGGCACTGAGTGTGCAGAGTGTTTGCAGCTGCCGCTGCGCACTCTTCGCTCACGCCTGGCAGTCTTCGAGGGGACTGCTCAGGCTCGCGTTCCTCGTGGGTCTGGTCCCGCTGCAGCTGAGGCTCAGCGTCGGCTGCACTCATGGGGATCGCAGCTGGATTTAGCAGCGGGGTCGGAGACGGGCGAGCCCTTTTCTCCTCCCTTACCTGCTGAATCCGCGCTCACTCAGGATTCGGAAGCGCACCATGCGGTGATTACTTCCGACCTGGGTGATGACGCTCTGCTGAACCTCTCTAGTTCCGAGGAATTAGAGGTGGACGTAGTCAGCATTGATGTGGATGAAGCTGAACCGCCATCAGCTTCACCCGCGTTTGAGGAGCTGCTTGAGGTTGTCACTCGGGCAACGGCGAGGCTCGGTCTCGAGTGGCCAGCTGAGCCCAGGGACGCTCGTCCTAAAAGTCGGTTAGACGAGCGTTACCTGCCTGCTCGAGTGCAACCTCAGCGTCGGGGTTTGCCGTTTTTCCCGGACCTCCACACCGAGGTGTCGAGGTCCTGGAAGCGGCCCGCCTCCCATAGGGTGCATAGCAGCGTTTCCGCTAACTATGCTACCATTATGGGAGCCAAAGAGCGCGGCTATGGGGCGATGCCTAGAGTGGAGGAGGCGCTGGCTAACTACCTCGCCCCCCATTCATCGCCGCCCCTTAAAACCCCGACGCTGCCCACCAAACCCCTCCGGGTTACTTCCACCATGGTGGGCAGAGCATACTCCGCGGCTGGTCAGGCTGCAGCGTGTTTGCACACGTCTTCACTGCTGCAGGCCTACCAGGCGGAGCTGCTCGCAGACCTCGACGAGGGCGGGGGAATCGGCCCTGAGGCAGTAGCCGAGCTGCGCAGGGCCACCGATCTTTCTCTGAGGGCTGCTAGGGAAACGGCTGGTTCTATCGGTCGCTCCATGGCAGCCCTGGTGGCCACAGAAAGACATCTCTGGCTCAACCTGACTTCTCTCAGAGAAAAAGATAAGAATGTTCTCATCGACGCTCCTCTTACGCCTCCTGGTCTCTTCGGCGACGCCGTCAAGATGGCCGTCGAGAGATTTCAGGAGGCTGCTAAGCAGGAAGTAGCGTTCCGGAAGATTCTTCCCCGCCGCTCTCGGGCAGCTGGGCTTGCGAGCCAGCCGCAGCCCAGCAGCAGCTCCTCGCACCGCGCTGCTCAGCGGCAGAGTGTGGCTTCTCGCCAGCCTCCCCAGTCGGGTGGCGGCGCTGGTCGCCGCACTCAGCCGCAGCCCTCTGGCAAAAGGACAGATCTGAGGGCTGTCCTTCAGGCCAGGAAGGCTAAGAGCAAGAGGCCCTGACACACTCCGGTCGCGGCCTCGCAGCGCTGGTCCTCCTCGAGGGGTGGACCAGTGCACACCAAGCGCGGTGTACGGCTCGGGGTCTCGAGGGACCCGGGCCGTGCTCTACGCGGGCAGTCTTGTCCAGTCACGCTCCTCTCGGGCCGTGCTGGGCAGGTTGCCCCCTCTGAGGAGGGTCCTAGAGCATCCGCCCCGGCGGTCCTCTGGTTTCGGCCGGGGCCCCGGGGTGGCAAAATATTTATATCCAGAGGTCGGTCTCGAGAGGCTGATACCCCTAGTAGATTTCCTGGCGGCGTGGCAGCGCCTCCCAGGTATCTCTCGATGGGTCCTGCGTACCGTATCAGAAGGATACGCTGTTCAATTTCGGGTTCATCCTCCCGGTTTCGCGGGTGTATTACCAACAGTGGTGAACCCCGAGCAGGCTCTGGTCATGGAACAAGAAGTAGACTCACTGCTGAGGAAAGAGGCCATAGAATATGTACCCCTCTCAGCCAGAGAATCAGGTTTCTACAGCCGGTACTTCATAGTTCCCAAGAAGGGTGGAGGCTTGCGCCCTATCTTAGATCTTCGCACTCTGAACAGTTTTGTCAGGCGACTGAAATTCAGAATGTTAACTCTGAAGCAGATCGTAGCTCAAATCAGGTCCGAGGACTGGTTTGTCTCGATAGATCTCAAAGACGCGTATTTCCACGTCTCCATCCTTCCTCAGCATCGGAAGTTCCTCAGATTCGCCTTCGGGGGGAAGGCTTATCAGTACCGGGTTCTTCCGTTCGGCCTGGCTTTGTCTCCTCGCACTTTCACCAAGTGCGTGGATGCAGCTCTAGCTCCGCTCCGATCCCGAGGGATCCGGATCTTGAATTACATCGACGACTGGCTCATCTTGGCCCAGTCTCGAGATTTGGCGGCTCGGCATCGAGATGTCGTTCTCGCACATATGAAGGAGCTCGGGCTGAGACTAAACGCCCAAAAGAGTGTACTCTGGCCGAGGCAGAGCACGACTTTCCTAGGCGTTGTATGGGATTCTGTGTCAATGTCGGCACGGCTTTCCCCCGTGCGCATTACATCAATCCTATCGGCAGTCAACGACATAAAGCTAGGCCAGCTGGTCACTGTCAGACACTTCCAGAGAGTTCTGGGGCTCATGGCAGCAGCCTCCTGCGTGATACCGCTAGGTTTGCTTCACATGAGATGTCTGCAGTGGTGGCTCAAGACCAGGGGGTTTTCCCCGAGGGGGAACCCTTCCCGCCTGATCAAGGTCTCAAGGCGCTGCCTGCGAGCCTTGAGTCAGTGGAAGAATCCCTGGTTTCTTGCCCAAGGACCCGTACTGGGACCAGTCTGTCACCGCGTGACGCTGTCGACAGACGCCTCCCGCTCGGGTTGGGGGGCGGTCCTGAGGGACCGCTCAGCTCAAGGTTTATGGAACGAGGCCTGCCTCTCTCTGCATATCAATGCGTTGGAGATGTTGGCAGTTTGGAGGGCGCTTCAAGCCTTTCTCCCAGACCTCCGGGGCCACCATGTGTTAGTCCAGTCCGACAACATGGCGGTGGTATCCTACATAAACCATCAGGGGGGTCTCCGCTCCCTTCGGCTTTCCAAGCTGGCCGGGCGGATCCTCCTCTGGGCTCGGAACAAACTCAGCTCCCTACGGGCAGCTTATATTCCGGGATCCCAGAACACGGGAGCAGACTTCCTGTCGAGGCAGGGGCCGAGGCCCGGGGAATGGATGCTCCACACCGAGGTGATGGAGCAGATATGGGAGAAGTTCGGTCAAGCCCAAGTGGACCTCTTTGCGTCCCACGAGGCGACCCACTGCCCTCTGTGGTACTCCCTCTCTCCTCCAGCTCCGTTGGGACTGGACGCGATGCAACAGGAGTGGCCGAGGCTACCCCTGTATGCTTTTCCCCCAGTAGCTCTGCTCCCGGGGGTTCTAGAGAAAGTTCGCCAGGACAGGGTCCGTCTCACCTTAGTTGCCCCGCGGTGGCCGGGCAGGGTGTGGTTCTCGGACTTGGTGTCCCTCCTAGACGGCACTCCTTGGAGGATTCCCGTCAGAGTGGATCTTCTGTCTCAGGCACAGGGCAGGATCCTTCATCCTCGCCCGGAACTGTGGAATCTGTGGGTCTGGCCTCTGAGGGGGCCCGACTCATAGACTCGGGTCTCTCGACTGAGGTCGTTGAGACCATTCTCCACTCTAGAGCCCCATCCACGAGGAAACTCTACGCCAGGAAGTGGGCCTTCTTCACTTCCTGGTGCGGTAGCAAATCTGTAGACCCAGTGACCTGCCAGGTCGGTATCGTCCTGGAGTTCTTACAGGAGAGGTTCGCCGCTGGGCTGTCCCCCTCCACGCTTAAGGTGTACGTGGCTGCCATTGCGGCTTACCACGTGCCCCCGAGTGGTATACCCCTGGGTCGGGACCCCCTAGTAGTTCGTTTCCTCCGTGGCACTCTCAGGCTGAGGCCTGCGGTACGCTCCAGGGTTCCTTCCTGGGACCTGTCCCTGGTACTCCAGGCCTTGTCCCAGGAACCCTTTGAGCCGCTTGAGGACATCTCAGAGAAATTTCTCACTCTTAAAACGGTGTTCCTCCTAGCCATTTCCTCATTCAAGAGGGTTGGTGACCTTCAGGCCCTGTCAGTGGCCCCCTCCTGTCTGGAGTTTGCTCCTGGTCTGGCGAAAGCCTTTCTCTCTCCCAGACCAGGGTATGTTCCGAAGGTCCTCTCGAGCCCAGCTCGTCACATTGTACTGCAGGCCTTATGTCTTCCCCCCGTTGATGATCATGACCAGGAGTTCAGGAGCAAGGTCTGTCCAGTGCGAGCACTGGACGCCTACGTCCGCAGAGTGGCTTTATGGCGTAAGTCTGACCAACTCTTCGTATGCTTCGGGGCTCCTAAGGGAGCTCCAGCATCTAAACCTACTTTAAGCAGGTGGATAGTTGAGACTATCTCACTAGCTTATGAACAGACGGGTCAGCAGTGTCCTCTGCATGTCCGCGCCCACTCTACCCGGAGCATGGCTACCTCTAAAGCTTTTTTCGCAGGGGCTCCCCTTGCCGATATTTGTGATGCGGCTGGCTGGTCCTCACCGCATACTTTTATTAGGTTCTACCAGTTAGACCTTAACCCCGCTTTGGGAACCTTGGCCCTTTCGTAGTGAGCTACGTTAGCTTGGCATACTCCGTTCGCTGAGGCGGCGTGGGTATTCTCGTTTCCATATGCGTTCCGACGCAGTGTTGAGTTCCCTTGACAGGGAACGTCTCAGGTTACTTACGTAACCCTAGTTCCCTTAGAGGGAACGAGACACTGCGTCTCGTAGCCTCAGCTCCATCGCACGCCGGCTGTTTTCAGACACTAGTTAAGCTGAGGCTGCTAGTCTGCTGCGTGCAGTTATACTCCTGGCTCATGACGTCACACTCGGCTACGTGCACTCGCACACCTGGTTTCAATTGCGCTTCAAGAGACAATTACACTAATGCGTTCCCATATGCGTTCCGACGCAGTGTCTCGTTCCCTCTAAGGGAACTAGGGTTACGTAAGTAACCTGAGACGTTTTCACACAGTATAAAAAACATGCAACAGATTTGACTTTAGTAGATTCAGACTATTGATCTACAATTTGATTTATACTGTATATTTTGTGCCACTTCTTCATAAAGTTACAAACCAACTGCGAGTAACTGTTTTATTTACTCAACAAGGTCAATTTATACTCGCATTTGGTACTTGCCGAGCATTCATTTTGGGCCCAGACTAGATCTATTGAAATCAAACAAGCATAATTCACTTTCATGAAACTGTTAGATGTTTAATGAGAGTTCTTTTACTCCGCAGCTCCAAGTGCTCCCAGTTTTATCCACTTTAGTGAACTCACCACTACCTCGGTCAATATGTCCTGGGGTGATCCCAAGCAGCCCAATGGGATCGTGGAGGGGTACCGCGTGGTCTATGAGCCCTGCACGCCTGTGGATGGTGAGAAACTACCCCACACTAAAAGCTAATTATTGAGGTAGCTTGTAGTCACTATCTGATTCACACTATTTTAGGCCTGTCATGCTTCTTTAAATTTACAAATGCCTGACATTTGCTCTCTAAATGTGTTCAAGATGAGGTTTCTTTTTGGCGTGTAATGAATGGCATTCCTCTGTGAAGCTTCCCTCCCTTTGCCCTGTTATTGAGCAAGGCACGGTTAAAAAATTGCCAAGTGTGGTGCATTGGCCAAATTCCACCATAATTGGGATTAGAGAGGGAATTACTGTGTTCCCATAGTGGCTCCAAAGTGGTCAAGCCTTAGGGGAAAAACCAGATGTGCTGGGCTGCTGTTTACCAAGAGCCCGTATCTCAGAATCTAGAGGATACACTTCAAAGAAAAAAAATCCAACTTTTTCTATTAGTTTAACCCCTGGAGCATGACCTTGTGCAGTGTTCACACGTACGTGTAGAAGTGAGTGTAAAACCCTGAAAGCAAAGCCAGTGCTTAAAAAGCCACAAAGTGTTATTTAAGCTTAGGTTTTAGCCTTTACTCCTGCATAAAGAGACAGTTTGTCATTTTAGTGACACTGAGAGCATCTTGTTTTATGTCCACTACACACTCAATTCAATGCATCAACATATATACAGTAATACCTCGGTTTACGAGTTTAATTGGTTCCAAGAGCTCGTAACTCAAAATTCTCGTACAGCAAAACAATTTTCCACATAAGAATGAAATAAAAATCACTCGACTCGTTCCACATGACCACAAGTGCCCATTTTAAATATTTTTTGGGTTTTACCCTATTAATTAGTTTATAATTTCAATTATAACCATTAAGATCTCATATAAATACTAATTAATAATTGAAAATTAAACTCTATAAATACTTGACAATTTACTGTAACGCTCACTTTAGCTTTGAGCAGCGTGAAGGAGACGAGAGGAGGGTTTTACTGCTTACAGGGAGAGTCTCGTACCTTATGTCTTACACTTCTTGAGGTCATTGTCTATATGCTGTACTGTACGTGTATATTTCATTACGTGAACAATAGCAATCACAATTAGTGTAACAACACGAGGTAACACAGCTGTAAATCACTTATAAAAGTATCACTGTGGTGAATGATGCAACCAAACCGAGCGTCGCTGATAGTTAAGGGACGTTAAGGGGTGATAAAGGGGTTGGACTGTTTTATGAGAGGCTGTCGTTTCAATATTTTCAGACTTTTCCACACAAATGCGCGTTGGCGAGGGAATGTTTTTTCTCGGACTCCGATACAATGCTCGTACCCCGATTTGCTCGTATACTAAGTCACTTGTAAACCAAAGTATTACTGTATAAGAAAACCAATACTTTTTCAATAAGCAAATATTAAGATGAATCAAGACAGTCATCTGTACATTCAATCAATTTTTACGGCAATACACATTCGCGTTGAAAGGTTTGGAGTCAGTATGATTGACAGTTTTTGAACGAAGTCTTAAAAGAACTTTTGATTGGTCAATACAGTTTCACACCGAAAACTGTATAATAATTAGTGTCTGTATGTGTCATTGTTAGTGTTTCGCTCTAGCATGGTATCTAGAGTTTGAGTGTTTCCTCTACAGACTCCTCTCCTCACACTTCAGGTGTCAGTAAGATTGTCACAGTGGACGTGAAGGGCAGCGCCCCTTTGTGGATGAAAATCAAGGATCTGGCAGATGGAGTGACCTACAACTTCCGCATCCGAGCTAAAACCCTTACCTATGGACCAGAGATCGAGGCCAACATCACCACTGGCCCCGGAGAAGGTCTTATTTCCTCATATGTAGCCATGTTTGCTATTTTACATGTGTAGAATTTTTTGCACTACTAACTTATTGCCCTATTTTGTGATTCAGGTGCTCCGGGGCCTCCGGGAGAGCCATTTATCTCTCGCTACGGTTCGGCCCTCACTCTCCACTGGTCCAGCGGTGACCCCGGCCGTGCTCCCATCACACGCTATGTTATAGAGGCAAGACCATCTGGTGAGTTGAAGACAGAAATAGACAGTTTGGAAATGAAGCGTTTAAGGTCATTACAGAGGGAATAATGGCATTTCATCATCAACAGATGAAGGACTGTGGGATATTCTAATCAAAGACATCCCTAAAGAGGTGACATCGTACACTCTTAACCTGGATACTCTCAGAGAAGGGGTCACCTATGATTTCCGTGTCATTGCTGTGAATGACTATGGCTACGGTTCTCCAAGTGCCCCTTCTCCTTCAATATCAGGTATGTAAATTTGAACGAACTTTCCAGAAAGCCTAAATGATTTCATGTTTCATTTTTCTGCTTCTTTTCTCCTTTTACCAGCCCAAAAGGTCTCCCCCTTTTATGAGGAATGGTGGTTTCTGGTGGTTATTGCTCTTGTGGGCCTCATTTTCATCCTTCTGCTCATCTTCATCCTCATCATACGAGGTCAGAGCAAAAAATACACCAAGAAAACAGACTCAGGTGGGTTGATATGTCTAAAACACTCAAAATAGATTCATAATGTCTCTCAATTACCCCGATTGCCCTGTCTCTTTCTACTGACTCACGTGAATAAATTGAGATGGACTCAAATTTAGCTCCATTTTCCTATCAATGTTGGTTATCGCCATGATGCTTGGGGAAAAAGTGATTTTCCACTTGAGAGAGGCTCAAAGAATCAATTGCAGAGTGTGTTTGCTTCATTTGGTTGTGGGAATTACTATCAAAATGATTGCTGACTCATTTTGCTGCCTCAGAGGGAGGCAGTCTGCTATTTGAAGCAAAATTATATCACTCATCATCTCATGTCGTCTCTTAGCTTGGAAAGAAGGTGACCGTCCACTCTTTCCTCACTATTCTTGAGTTAGTTCCAAACAAAACTCAGTTTCTACGAACTGTACCACAAACCCTTTATTCTCAGAAGTTGCATGAAGTTGGATTAGAGTTTGTCAAATCTAAAAAGTTCTTTTTAGTTCTAGTTTAATTTGCATGAGGCTTCTTTCTGCTTTGAGTTCTGGGGAGGTCGAGTTGCGTGCTGATCTTTGAGTGTGGGAGAGATTCTCACATGGTTGCCTCTGATCAATCAGTGTTTAGTGCTGTGCCAGGGTCAGTAAACAGGGTTGTGGATGTGTGAGTAGCACAAGGGAAGTGTTTGTGAGGACACAAAGGGCTTCTCTCAAGATACTCCCCATCCACCCGGCTCCGTTCGGTCCTGATCTATTGGTGCTAGTTTGTTTAACTGAAGTCCAGTGATGCCAGTAGTTCACACTGATCACACTGTCCATATAGGCGGAGAGGTCACTGCTCTCGTAACCTCTCTGAAATCACAGTTCAGTTAGACTCTGGGCCTTTGAGGTCAGAGGTCTTCTGACTTTAGAAGATGTGTGATGGTTGACCTGTTTGACTTGACTAGCTGCCATGATCAAGTACACAAGTACAAAAAAGCCAAACCCAGAGCAATGCCACTAGACATTAGTCATACATGATCTGGGCTGGTTGGCCTTAAAGGTTGATGGATCAAATGAGACATGTATTTGCATAAAAATCGTTTTTTGTTGTATTTTCTGAATATGTGCAGTTATATGGTTAGTTGAATTTAGGATGGATGGTTGGATGGATATGATGTGATGTGATTGCCGGCACAGTTGTCATGATCCTCATAGATTGTCCTCTTATCTCTGTCTGTAGGTTCTCACTCGAACTGCACATCTCTGCCCCTATCCCATGGAGAGATGGTGCGACTGGATGAAGGACGCTTCCCTGCCCTGGAGCTCAACAACCGTCGACTTTCTGTCAAAAATTCCTTTTGCCGTAAGAACGGAATCTATACCCGGTTAGTATATATGCATGAAACATGATTTCCATTCATTGAATACATGTGCAGTTATTGGTGTTGGGGAAGCTACTCTGAAATTAAGCTACCCTTCTGAAAAAGTAGTGAGCTTTCCCTGGGAATCGAACCCAACCTTCGAGTTGCAAGCACCATTCTACTGTTTGAGCTACAGGAAAGTTTCCCAATGCAAGAACAAAATATATGCAACTTGGATATATGCAACTACACTGATGCAACTCAACTCAATTTTTTGGCAGTGATGCCAAACACCACGTTGGGGATCTTTCAGGTTCAGTATAACACAACTGTGGTGGGACAGATTAAAATATGGTGGATCACCATTGTAGTAAAATCAGAAGCAGACATTTGATATAGTGTGCAATAAAGCAGGTTAATCTTTGAAGTCTTTGCGTTTTAATTATTTGTTTGTATGTATAGCCTTTACTAGTCGATTTGTGTGAAGTATCAACTCACCCCTATAAGTCCTTTACATCATCAGACGATCTCTTCTCTGTAAAAGCTGAAAGACTTGTGATAATACAACTGATTGCTGTAATTCACCATTTTAATTTGTGATCTAATAAGAAGAGTGTGCTGCTTCAATGCATTACAGGATCATGTAAAGAAGAAAAACGTTAGTAGAGTCACTAGATCAGTTCTAGATCAATATATAGTGAAATAGTTTGTTCTGCTAATGTGATATTTTTTCTGGAAATTTCTTTCGGGTAAACATTGTCAGTATGCCGTTCAGGACATTATTTGCACAATGGGTTTAATTCCCAAATGGCTACAGACAAAGAGCCAGAGAGAATGTATTCTGTCCACACACAGAGCTTTGGCCCAGCCATTGATTTAAATTCTACTTCAGGCATCCTTTAAATGAATTGAGTTGGCATGGATTTTAATGACAGCCGCTCTTTTCAAATCTCCAACTGCAATCTGTCAGCTGAAAGAACACACCAGACTGTGGAAGTTGGACAACTCAGACCTCCCTCCTTTGTGTCTTATTGACATTCAAAGTGCATTCTGGAGAAACTGACTATTTATGTAAGATACTGCAACAAAGCATCTTTCTTCACATGCTCTTGCACTTTGATCAGACCATATTCATGGTGGTCATACTGTGTCCCCAGTTGCTTAAGGCCTCAAGAGAAAGATCTCCAAGACAGTGAGTTATTCAATGACATTTAAGGGGGGGGTTCACATTTTTGAGGACATTTTATAAACAATTCTTATGAGATTTACTACAGGCAATGGAAAATATCTAAAACGTTTAGCCAAAGGTCAGCCAAAACTTTGCTGTCTTTATTATCCACAATAAATTAATTATTAATGACAATACAAAGGTTTTGTTTATCATGTTTATTCACTGCAAGCCAAACAAAGCATATTTTGTGTTTAGCTTGCAGTTAATTGGATCATGATTTTGGACCAATGAGAGTTCATGGTAGGCGGAGCTACTACACATGAGCGACTACTGTTTCTATAATTACCTCATTGGGTGAATTTGACCAAGTGAATATTTTTACTAACCTTGTCAAACGTTTGAAAACTTTCAACGTAACATGCAGAATTAAAACATTTAAGTACCGTATTTTCCCGCATATAACCCGCAGACGCAGATAATCCGCACCCTCATATAGCCCCCATATAGCCAGGGCTGTGTAAAAAGTGTTGCTATAACCCACACCTTTATATAACCCGCACCCATAGATTTATGAACTTTTTTGTGTGAGTTCACATTTCGAATGTTGCTCACGACGTCAGTTATCCATAACTGTTCAGGCTCGGTACAAACAATAAGAAAACAAACACAAGTCAGAATCAGAACAAAAGAAAAAGCAGTCTCTCCCGCTGTGCAGCAGCACGTCCCTTAAGAAGCGATTCTACAGGTGTTGATCATCGGATGAGATGAGAAGAGCCCGCCCTCATGCAGCACAGCCAATCACGTCTTCTTGCACGTCTTCTTGCCCGCACCCTTATATATCCCGCACCCCCTGCAGGGTTTGTAAAATCTGGTATAACCCGCGGGTTATACACGGGAAAATACGGTACATGTATCTCATACTTTGAAGGCATTCAAGCCTTAATTGGCGGGGTTAGTTCTCCTATAAACTCTTCTGTAGTTCACTTCCTGTTTCAGGACTTCTGCAGACCCTTTAAATTTGGACATATTTGCATGAACAGTGCACAATAATAGTCTACAGCATTCTCGTTATTCTAATGAACTAAAGATTCTTTGCCAAGGAGGTTGAAGGCTACTTAACCTGATTGAATAAAGGGATTGGTCTGCTCCAAGCTTCCTCTGGTGGTAATTGGAGAAGCCGCTCTGCGCCCATTATATTGGAATGTGCTGGGGGGGCTGCGCTGGTCCTCTGCCCAGATGCAGAGGCCCAGGGTTGGGATTAAAGAGCCTGAGCAGTGAAGGACTTAGACTTTGGATGCGTTCCTGCTAATGAGCTCCCATCAAGATTGAGCCACGAGAGATATCTTTGATGGAGGTAGAAAAGGAAAGGGTTTGGTATGGGACGGAAGAGATATAAGCGAGAGATGAGGGTGGATAAGAAGACCTCAGCGCTCGTTAATAATTGAAGCCCCTCTCTGGCTTTTGATGGGGTGTTGGAGGCTGTTTGACGTGGCTCCGCCTCTCAGCTTCAACCTTTCTCAAACCTCAGCCTCCTTTGAATTTTAAACAGATACAATGTCATAACCCTCCCCTCCCCCTTGATCTCTTGCTTTATTCCCAGAAGCCTGATTTTTGTTGGGACAACCCTTCCACCACCAAGGCTTTCCATTAGTATACAGCTCGCGCATGGTCCTCTTGTTCATTTTCAGGTTGAACAAAGCCTTGTATGTTTCGCCATTGATGCTATCAGCCGGTGGATGCCATGTTTTTCACAACCCTCTTGCATATCAGATATTCCTTTTACTCATTAGTTCCCTGCGTGGTTCTTTAAAGCCTCTTCCCTGTGTGTGTTATTTCAGCTTGATTTATAAGCCAACTGAAGTAAAGGGAAGCTTAGCAGCCTCAGTTCAAAAGCTAACGTCTCCAGTGACTTTGGCTTTGATCATGTCAGACCTCATTATGGCAAATCAAGTAAACCCATCCTGCTATGCGGCGATCCTTCTACCTTCCTTTTTAACGAGCGTAACCCCTTTTAAAAGTCCAACCCCAGTGGTACCCAATGAGTGGATGATTCCCCGTCCATTTCCCTTCAGAAGACTCATCCGTTGTTTATCCTGGACTATATAGACTGCTCTATGAGTGTGTTCATCCAGTCAAAATCAGCAATGATCCATTGATCCATGAGAATGCTGCGTCCTTGGGTCTTTATGAGTTCCTTGTGATATCTTTAAAACTCCTGCATAGTCCACATTAAGCTGATTATTTACAGTCTGCTTCAAAGTAAAAGCACTAGGATTAACCGTCATAAAAGTGGCCCATATGATTTGTGCACTAAATTAAGCAATTAAATCTTTTGAAATTATGCAGTAATTTTGTGTGAACAACAGGGTGAAATTATTGGATTTAGGGCTGTTGCAATATACCGTATAACCAAAATGTGCTTTGCTGTAGCTCAATGAGTAGAGCATTGGTGCTTACAACACCAAGGTTGTGGGTTCGATCCTCAGGGAAAGCAAGAACTGATTCAATGTGTTCTTGGAATGCAATGTAAGTCGCTTTGGATCAAAGCGTCTGCCAAATGCATAAATGTTATATAAATTTTTAAAAAAATGAATACTACACATATGATGATTTTTTTAAATAATTCAGCGACTAGTAACTATCTTTTTGACTATTCAACATGGTATTGCACCTTAATGCTGGTTTCCACCCATCATAAAACGGACGAAATATGGAAAAAGTTTGTGTGTGGAAGTTTTTGGGATTTGGTTAAAAAGAAGAGGTGTTAAAACCCCAGTCTGCAGGAAGTGCGGATCAACATTGAGTTCTTTTTGAACGCTTTTCTACAGTTGTTACAAACTATTTCCACCTTCATGCATTTGAGTTTTTATTTTGATTCTAAAATACAATATAAAGATGAATTTGATTGATAGGACTTTTTTTTTCAAACGTCTATATATATTACGTGATAGTCATAATCGTTTTGGTCACGGTAATTGTGTAGTGAAAATTGAATGTTGTGATGGACCTTTGACTTAGGGTCCGTCCACACGGAGACGCGGATCACTGTATCCGCATACATTTCTTATCGGATTGGCGTTCCGTCCACACGGATCCGGCGGTTTGGGAGACTGAATCCGCTCTCTTTTTATACCGGGTCCTAAAGTGGATAGATCTGAATCCGACACCCTTGCGGTCTCGTGTGGACGGCCAATCCGTATATTTTTTGTGAACCGATGATGTCATCTCGTCACGTGTCGGCTGCGTCACAGTAACAGCAACAGTGTTGCCAGATTGGACTGAAGATTTCCAGCCCAAATACAGCTTAAAACCCGTCATTTAAAAAAAAAACATCCCAAAGTGCGTACTCTTATAAATAATGAAAAATGTTGCACGATTTTATGCATCAAAAACCATCCCAAATTTTATCAACCAGCCCAATGCATTTTTTCCCGGTCGGACGTGACCAAAAGGTAACTAGCAATCTGGCAACACTGAACAGCAACAACAATGCGCATGCTCAAAGTCTTCTTCTCTGTGTATAGTGTATTATCTGTGGCAGAATTACAGCGCCCCATACTGGTCTGGCATATATACTACACCGTTCTCAGTCGGTTTTAGTGGTTTCGTGTGGACGCTGATATTTCTTGCGCCGATGCTGTGTTTATGATCGGAAAGGGAATGCACCGGCTTCGTGTGGACGTGGCCTTAGATAATTTGATAATTCACCAAAAAATAAAACTCATGTCACCATTTACTCTCCCTCATGTTGTTCCAAACCTGTATGAATTTCTTAATTTCTCCTAAAAACACAAAAGAAGGTATTTTAAAGAAGATTGGTGACCAAAACGTTGATGGACCCCATTGACTTCCTTAAAATTTGTTTTCCATACCATTGAAGTCAATGGGGTCAAACTGAAAAAAATTCTGTGAATTTTCTATTTTATATTGAATATTCTATTGAATATTCTATTGAATCATTTCTCTGTGTGTTAATTCTCTTCCAGATCTCCACCGCGACCCAGTCCGGGCAGCCTGCATTACTCTGATGAAGATGTCAGCATCAAGTACAATGACTTGGTCCCAGCTGAGAGCAGCAGCCTGACCGAGAAGCCCTCAGAAGTGTCTGACTCACAGGTGATTCACCCCAAAAAGGCAAATTAATTTTTATTTTTTTTAATGTTTTCTGATGTTGTCTGGAATCAGAATTGACCCTGTGTGATGTCTTAACATGTTGCTGTCCTTGATTTATTACTGTATGTTATTTCGATTTTTAAAAAGAAGTCAATCAAGTTGCTCTGCCTTTAAAATTACTTTCCGTTTCGGCTAACATCACAAATCCCTCATATTTGTCATATCTCCCCCCCAACCGCCTGACTCCATCCTGGTACAAAATACCCACTGTTTCCAATTCATCGAACTGCTGAAGGATAAAATCATGTTTCTCACTGAATACCTTCTTTCACTCCTAAATACACATCGATTCACTTGACTGTGTTGCTTATCGTTCACATGTTTTCTTTTGTCGGTAGGTTTGTGGATGTCATTTAACATTAAATGAAGTGTTGAACACACAAAACACTACAGACCATCCCCCAAGAAAAACCACAGAAGGGGTCTTTTTAACAACTGAATTGTTTCTTAGAAAGCAATGGGATTAAATGGAGAGCAAATGTGTAAGACACAAACAGCTGCATCCAACACTGAAAGCAAGATAACTTTATTTATCTCGCGCTCTGAGGCACAAATAATCTATTATATACAGTGGTGTCTCTTACTTTTTTTAGTGATTTAGCGCCAGTTTATCTCTTGGATAGAAACGGCTCACTGGATAGAAACTGTGCTTTATTCGCAAATGTTTTATGAGATATCACAATTTTGTTAAATTCACAACTTTGGATGGAAACATAGACTCTAGTTTAGAAGAAACATTTGTGACAAAGTTGTCGGAAGAACAGAGAACGTCATTAAATCTCTTAAAAGGGCTGTGAAAAAAAGAAAATGTTCTTTCAAAATGCCATTATTTTAAACTTAACCATCATTTCCGCAAATGAACGATGATAAGAATGACTTTTCTTTCACAAACTGCTCATCTCATTCCAGACCAGCTGGTCTCATTTGCAAGGGGAAAATGTCTTAAATGATTTCTCATTTCTGAAATTCCCCGTTCATAAAAATAGGTTTACTTTTAATGCAACGGGAAGTGTAAAACACTTCAACCTCTTCTCATCGTGTTTGCAGTATTTGACATGATGACTATGAATCTAGGGCTTAAAGTCTCATGGGGATTGGTGAATAATTTGTCCAAAGAAAGAAAGTAGGGCCCCTCCTCTTGTTTTTGCCTGTTTGTCAGGTACCCATACTATAATTGCATCCCTCCTTCAAAGAAACCCTCCTACCATGCCCCACTTTAGCATAATGTTATCGTAAACAAGTGAAATGGGTTTTTAACTCAGACCCTCTCAGACAGAAGACAGCAGTCATAGAGCTGGTGGACATATACTATTTGAGTAGAGCTTTTCTGAGAACCGTCTGTCATTGTTAAACATTTTGACTTTGATTTGTCATCTGACTGTGAGGTTCTGTAAGTAATGTTTTTGCCCTTTCAGGAGGCGCTTATGTTTTCATATCAGATCACTGCTCCTCCAAGTTTTGGGTGAGGCCGTAGTTTGTGTCTAGTAGTCTAGTAGAAGTGCTGACAGTAGGAATCTCTAGAATAGTCTGACCCCTTGCTCATATTCATCTCATTTAAACAATAGCTCACCCAAATATTACTTATTATTAATTTTACTCACCCCAATCTCATCCCAACCCCGTATGCTGCTAGTTTTGAATTGACCATGAAAGAAGAATATTTGAAGAGTTTTATTGCCGCTCATTCCATAGTGATTGTAGGGGGAAATAATATATATACATACAGTGTATGTGTATATATATATATATATATATATATATATATAGGTATATATATATATATATAGATATATGTATATATAAATAATTAATAGCTTTTTTTCCCACTGGGATGAGCAAAAAAAATAAATAAATAATAATAATAATAAATATATATATTTGATTTTTTATTTTATTATTATTTTGTTTTATTATTATTATTTTCTCTTTACATAGACAATTCTCACTTTGTGTAAATTATTCCTTAATTTAAAAGGAGTCAAGGAATTTGAAAAAAATGTTGCTATATTAATCTTCTACAATTTTATTCATCTAAACATCTTCTTTTATGATGATTTTGCTATGATTTAAAAGTTTGAGATCTGTAATATTTTCATGTTTCTGAAAAAAGTCTCATAATATATTATTTTGATTTATACAGATAATATTGTGCAATATTATTACAATTTAAAAGAACAGTTTTTAATTTGATTAGATTTTAAAATGTAATTTATTCCTGTGATCAAAGCTGTATTTTCAGCATCATTACTTGATCACATGATCCTTCAGAAATCATTCTAATATGATGATTTGATGCTCAGGAAACATTTCTCATTATTATAAATGTTGATAATGCTGCTGATATCTTTCATAACAATGTAAATGTCTTTAGTGTCATCTAATTCTTTAGTGTCATTTAATGCATCCCTGATGATTTTTCATCAGAGGCTTTTACACAAATTAAAAAAGTGCAAAAGAGGCAAAACTGGCAAGAGAAGTACAAGCTATTACAAATAGTGAAGGTGTGACAGAGCGTTTCGTCCTCCTTCAATTACAGGGCAGTGACAGCGAGTACGAGTTGGATCCAAACCGGCAGAAGACCCACTCCTTTGTCAACCACTACATCAGTGACCCCACCTACTATAATTCCTGGCGCCGGCAACAGAAGGGCGTCTCTCGACCTCCGGCGTATGGCTACGCCCAGCCCGACGCGGTGGCGGAACAGGAGTCCCGACCCCACCCGCCTCCGCTGCCGCCGTTACCGCCTCTCGTACCCCACAGCAATCCCTCCCCGCAGCCCCAGGGCCAGGGCACCCTGTTCAGGCCCAAGGGGAGCCGGACTCCCACCCCGTCACTGCTGTCCTCTGACAACCACAACCAGCACACCCTGTACAGGCCCCCCAGCAGCCTGGGCACCTCCGCCCAGGTCCCGGCCACAGGATTCTCTTCATTCGTTTGATACAATACCCTCATTCCAATGACAACCCGCTCGGGAGGGACTCCTGCAGTATTATTGCTCTGTTCTGTATTTTTTCCCCCTTGCTGCACCCTGTCGGACATGGAGAGCTGCTTTTGGATTTTATTTGGCTGGGTGTGCAGGTGTATCGTGGGTTTATATGTGCGTGCAAGAGCATTGAAACACAGACAATCATTCTGAAGGGAATCGGTTTTTGTTGATTGTACATTTTAAAATAGATTCACTTCATCCTTGAAAGAAACTTCATCCCTAAAAAAAGAAATGTGGATATATATATATATATATATAAAAACAAACCTGACTGCATATACAGTCCAAAATTCTGGAGTTTACTTCTCAAGTTTCATTTAAGTTTCAGTGTTTTGAAATATTTAAGGCAAAGAAAAGACAACAGTAGTTGGTCTCAGACTGTTGGATATCAGTGTTAATGTTTTAAAGTGAGGAGAACAAACTGCATTTCACATAATGCTGCCCATTTCCAAAGCACTTATCCTTATGATTTTGTTTTTATGATTCAATTTCTCTGATGTTATTCACTCAGAAATCAACGACAGAATATTTATGAAAGAAATTGAAGTGTTGTCTCTTGAAACAGAAGTAAGAGAATATTTGGCTTCTTTGAGAAAAAACTTTTTGAAGGGAAATGTATTGAATTTCTGTACGATTCATACTGTACAATTTTTATTTATTTTTACGCTTACATCCAACCAAGGAGATGTCGTCGCTACCGTTGTATCAAATCGTGATACATTTGGGATGGAAATGTGCCTCATTACGTAAATAATAATCGACTTTATTCTGTTATTTATTGTTAGTGTCGGGTCAAAGTTTTTGTTTTCAAAGTCTAAATTTTTTTAAATGTTACTTTTTGTTTCAGAATATTCAAAGAACATTCAAAAGGTACGTTTCCATGTTTCAAAATAATATTATGAAAAACGTTAAGAAAAAAACGTTAAAAAAAATTATGTTTTGAACATTCAGAAATAACATTTCAAATTTAATGTAACGTTAGCTAAACGCTTTGGGAACTTATTTTTCTCCAAACCCATGGTCGAATAAAGATTCGGTCACTTGATGGAAAATGATACCGTATGCCCAGAATAAATAATTAAAATTATTTGAATGCTTTAATCATGCATTTGCGTTACACAAAATATAACAACTTTTGAAGTTTGTCCGTTTATGAGGGAGTTTTGTCTGCTTCGTATGGGCTAAAAACTGAAAACTTTTTATGCGTTTTGGCCGTTCAGTGTTTCGGTGGCCTTAAAACGCAAACTTGAAAATGGGTTTGAAAGTGCAAGTTTTTGAAAGCGATACCATTGTCGTCTCTGTTTCAATCACATGTTCAGTCTATAGGTGTGAAGTGTTTCTTTACAAAGTGACGCTGCCATCTACTGGCCTGGCATGAATAATACAGCGCTTTTAGATGTTTTCGCAGACCCGTGTGA
>JAWRVZ010000029.1:1822500-1945000 GCA_037043235.1 Rhodeus uyekii | reverse complement strand
AAAATCTGTGATGCACTGAGGCCGGAAACTTGAACCGCGAGGTGGCGAGGGATTACTGTATCACTTTTAAAAGTAGTTTTCCCAACATATGTCACTGATGGTTCAAGTTTAGGGCCATCTTCCCAAAAATACATACATTTATGCATTTTGGCAGACACTTTTATCCATTGCATTCAAGACACACGTTGACATTCTAATCAGTTCTTTCTTTCCCAAGGAATCGAACCCATGACCTTGGCGTTGCAAGCGCCACACTCTACTGTTTGAGCTACAGGAAAGATTAAATAAATAAACCACTGATATATGACCATACTTTTGGACTGTTGGGTGCAGATAGTGATCTCACTCTTCAAACATGCCTTTCTTCTGTACACACAGTGCCAAAGGCCTTGAACTGTAAGAGGATACTCCTCTTTAGGCGCATGTCAGAGGTGCAAATTACACATAATGGCCTTTTGCAAATTGATTCACGTGAATATACAAACAACAGTTAAACCCTGGGGGTAATGACTAGACCTTCAATGGCACAATGACTAACAATTGTTCCCCGCATGATCCCTATCAAGTTAACTGCATTTCAAAGAGACATCGAAAGACAAAGGGAGGGCCGTTGGGAATGCAGGCATTGTAACACCCATTTTGCACGCAATATGGATATATAGTAATATAGATATATAGTAATATTAGTTAAAAATGAACCCAGCACTGCACACACACAAAAACTGAACAGGATGTTTATCTTTAATTGCTTTTCTATAGCTTTTCCTGTAGCTCAAACAGTAGAGTGAGGCGCTTGCAACGCCAAGGTCATGGGTTTGATTCTCAGAGAAAGCAAGAACTGATTAGAATGTCAATGTGAGTCGTACAAATGCAGAAATGTAAATGTACAAAAAATAAAAAATAAATTTAAAAAGCAATCTGTTTAATAATAGGGGGATTCTCATGTTCACACCAACATCTAAAACAATAATTCTCAATATTTTTGATCATTAGATACCTTGAATTGCAATAAATGATTGAATAGTATTTTTATTCAAATCAAAGAGGTGTGAAAAATGCAATACACAAAAAAGCTTAATTTCCTTCCAAATATAATTTCGCTCTCCTTTGATTTTTAGTCAAAATATAACCCGGACGTGTTCTTAATAATTTCACCTATTATTGTGAAGTTTAAAGCGACAAAACAGCAAATCCCCGGTACGCAAGACACATTAATTACACTGTGTCTTTAAGAGCAGCATATGCGGGGCGTGTCTAATGCTAATAAGGGGGCGTATCTGATAAAGAAGGGGCGTGTCTGAATGAATTATTGCGCAGAGCGGTGCGTTTACAGCGAGTGTGACACAGGACGGATGCGGGCGGCGGTCTCTGCTCTCAGAGCGTGTGTGTATTGTCACAACTGAGAGATACATGTATCATCCATAAATAAACAACAGAAAGGAGCACGAGGAACTATTGAGCACAAACAGCAAACCATCCGCTGGATAAATCATAAGCTGCACAGTGTATGGACCACAGCATTACATCCAGTAAGTTTGATATTTCACATCATCAAAACTTGAATGACCATCGGTTATATTAACCCTCCTGTGAGCCTACATTTGGCTGATACTAATAATAATTTAATTTTGACATGGTTTATTGGGTGCAACTGGGTTAAATCAAAGTTTTTGTTTAGTTTGCTGAGGAAAACCATTCATTAGTTTGGATTTATACTGACACGAGCTCGAATCAGGGAGGGTCTCTTCCTAGAAAGCTGTTTACTCCCAATATAGAATTAAATAATACAGCTGTTAACAAAAAAACCCATGCATTTGCATAAAAATGTATCCTTTCCGCTGATAGAAGCGCTTTCGGTGTGTTTCATTGTTTAGTTCTGTGAGGATCCATCATCATCATCATCATCACTGCTCCACATGGTCAGCTGGATCATTGTTCTCTATGTGTGCGTGCGTTTCACACAGCACTCACGAGTCTAATATTGATTTGCATCCTCAAATTTGCTCCATCCAACATACGTCATGCGTGTTGCGACACGGTCACCGTGATGATGATGATAATGAGCGATGTGAAATATTGCAAAGCATATGCAACATACCGGTAACATGTCTTTGTTGTGAATGAGATGCAGGTTTAGAGACTCGCACTGTGAGCTCTGTCATGAAGGGAAGATGTGATTGGCAGAGCTGCTAATGGCAGTGGATGAACTTGAATGTCCTGACCTACATTATTAAACCAGTGCCTTAAAATTAAACAAAGCTTTAAAACATTCTGCACCAATTGATGTAATGATAATAAATACATATGTGTGTATATGCATGCATGTGTGTGTGTGTGTGTGTATATAAAAATAGTACACCCGTACTATTGGTTTGGAACAACGTGTATGTTATTTGACGTGTACATGATGATAATAATGTCTCAAATCATGTTTTGTATTTTTCGATACCATTGTCGTAGTGATCTGCTTTCACATGGATCTGTGACAATGACTTAAAGCGCTGTTATTAATGCCAGGCCAGTAGATGGCGATGTCACTTTCTAAAGCAGTGCTACATGCCTTAAGGGTCCCTCCACACGGAGACGCTTATCACTGTATACGTAAAAATTTCATCCACATGGATCCGGCGTTTTGTGACACTGAAATCGGGTCCTAAAGTGGATAAATCTGAAAACGACACATTGCGGTTTTGTGTACAGCCAATCCGTATAATTTGTGAAACGATGATGTCATCACATCACGTGTCGGCTGCGTCGTCGTCGTCATCTTCTTGCTTCGTATACAGCGCGCAAGGTTATGCGCATGCTCAAAGTCTTCTTCTCCGTGTATATCTGTGGAAGAAGTACAGCACCCCATACTGGTCTGGCATATATACTACACCGTTTTCAGTCGGTTTTAGTGGTTTCATGTGTACGCTGATATTTCTTGAGACGACGCCAGGTTTACGGAAAAAAATTTTTAGAACGAGGCGGGAAAAAAGATCTGATAGGGAATGCACCGGCTTCGTGTGGACGTGGCCACAGACTGAACCCGTAATATACATGCATGACATCACTGTTTTCACAAATTCTCCTTTTTAAAATTTACATAATGGTATAGTTTTTAAGAGAAACCTGTTTTAAAATGCTTGTGTTTTCAGGCCTCCGGAACGCTGTGGTCGTGTAAACGAACGGCTGAAAAGCATAAAGTTTTAGTTAAACTGTTTAAATGGCAGTACATGGATGCTTTCTGGTTTTTAATCATTAGGCTACGTTTACACTACGACAATATACTAAAACCAGAAAAGTTGAACCAAGGCGTACAGTACAGTCGACAATGTTGTCAAAACGATCCCGTTCACGCGGATCAGCGGAAACAACTAAAAACGCTGTATTATGATGCCAGGCCAGTAGATGGCGATGTGACTTTGTAAAGAAACACTTCACACCTATAGACTGAACACTTAATATACATACTCATGACATCACTGTTTTCACAAATCTGCATTGTAATCTACATGCAGACGAACTTAACGACTTTCAGGCTGATTCTGAATGTGATTTGGTTGTTACGACTGATCATACTCAAACGGACCGAGTTTGTCCCAGTTGTGCTCAGTCGGTGTTTAAAGTCATGTAATATATATGTATTAAATATTTAGTGTCTAAATATAATATTCTATATTATAGACTTTAAGAACCGACTTTTGTCAGTCATCCTCACATAGATTTTACTAAGCATGTTTAATATTTGTGACTGTCGCCGGCGATTATGTTAATATTTGTTCCCTGTCAATCATCATTCTTGTCATTTTATAAATCACATCTTTTTGATGTTTCGTTTGTATTATTGCATATGTTAACATTGCAAGTTAATTGTTTTAGGCTATTTATTTTTTCTGCACATGGAAAACAAGTGAAACTGCATTCTATAAAAAGTCAGAATAAGCAGTGATTTCTCTCATTTAAAAAAACCCATTAAGGATCCTTTTATTTCGACCTGAAGTCTAATACATGTAGGCTATTTCACTGGTTTCTGAATATATTCATTTAAATAGTCTAACAAATGTTAAAAATACAAACATTTTGTTAATTAAATGTAATATATATGCTACCTATATCCAATGTATTTAAGGAAGTATGATGAGGTAGAATGATCACTTTGATAATTTAATATTAATTTAATATATTTTTTTTAAATGAAATGTGTAAATCATAAAATAAAAAAATTCTGGACTACAGAAACGGATCCCATGTCAAGGCGTTGTTCACATTAGTAACAGTGGAAAATAGCTGTAGTTTGTCGTTAATATGCTAAATTGTTTTAAGGAGCCCATTTGATTTGATGTTTGACTTTGACGCATGACGCAACGAGTGCATTTGAAGGTCTGTTTACACGCGTGTGTCCACCAGTTGATAAATGCTCCTTGTGTTTGTTTAGTTACAGAAGTTCAGCACCTGCTGGTCATCCCGGAGCCCAGGTTAATGGGTTTCCAATTTTCCCGCTGTCACTCCCCCACAGTAAACAGACCTCCAGACAGCAGAAGTACAAGTTTACTCACTCGCTGCTCTCATGTTTTCTTTCTGTTAGTCTACTTGAAAGGTTTTCCGCTTGTCTTGAATTTGCTGAGAAGATCTCTTCCTCATTTGCAAAACGTTAAGGAGAAAAATCTCTCATTTTTGTCAGAATTGTGTAATTTAGCCTGTGGAAGTCAGTGCTGTTGGCGCTTTTAGTGTTTTAGGTTTCTCATTTGCACTTGAATGGTGTGCTGTGAACCTCATTACTGTACAGTACAGCCGCCTTGGGCCTTTCTCTAAGTGTCTCAATTATGGGATTGTCAACAGCCTCCATGGATTTAAATGCATGTTCATTGTTGTTCATCCCTTTACATTTATACATTTGGCAAACTCTTTTATCCACAGCGACTTGCATTGCATTCAAGAAACACATTGACATTCTAATCAGTTCTTGCTTTCCCTGGGGATCGAACCCGTGACCTTTGGCGTTGCAAGCGTCAATGCTCTATGGATTGAGCTACAGGAAAGCTATGTTATACTTTTAAAATCCCAATAGGTAATTCTGTGTCAAATCAACCAAGTTTTGGATGTTTGATTTTGTTCATATTTATTCCGAGGAATGACCATTAATGAACATTAATAGTGAAGAAAGCCAAGATCGTAAATTCCATGGATGTGTATTTACTGAGTTATAAACTATTACTTAGAGCCAAGTTACAGGTGGAAAAAAATGACTTTAAAAAGACGGCAGCATCGTTTTATTTTGTTTTTACGTAGAGATTCTTGGGTCTATTTGTAAAATCTGTTGATCTAAGCAGTCCTTGTTGCATTATATGCCAGTGGTGGCCGTTCAAAAATGGGAAAAAGTTAAGTCTTAATATTCTTTTAGATTTTGGTTCTTAAGAAACCTTTCTTTTGGTATATTTATCCCTGTATGGTTCACTTCTAGAGATATAGGGATGACAATGTGGCTTCATGAGTAAATTGTACACTTTTTCAGTGGTCAAAAACCAAATTTGCATACAGCTGATACTTTAACCCCGTTAAAGAGGAATGCCTGAAGGACAAATAATGTTGAAACTAGATGTATATCATGTTTCCTTTCAAAATATTTGCATAGAACATGGCTGTTTGAGTTCCAAAAATATTATTTTTCCAAAGTCTGCGTGCCTGTAACTCGCAAAGTATTAATGATATATCTCAATATCGTTTTAGATTTTGGTTCTTCACAAACCATTTCTTGTGGTTTATTCCTTTTTAAGGCCCTATATATTTTATTCCCTGAGAAATGGGAAAATCAATGCAGCTCCATGTGCAAATTGTTGCATTTTTACACATTTTCAATGGTCAAATTTAAAGTGGGTGACTTTTTAAACAGCTGAAACTTATTGTATTTACAGAGAAATATATGCATTTAATATTTAATAACCTTTTATGTTGGTCTTTCTTTGAGAAAAAAAAAAAAAAAATTCTGAACCGGGGACCTTTGGTTGAGTTGACACGGAATGACCCTAATGTTATGGACTCAATTTATGATTTTTCTATTAAATGGCCAATTTTTTTGGAGCATATATTGTGTTTTTGTGTGGTAATGTAAAAACAACTGGTGTTAAAAGGATGATATTATTTAGAGGACCACAGTATGTTTTTGGCATTGGTATTTCTCTGTGAGAGGGTGTTGTTTGTGAGCATGCGCTTGATGGCGTTCAGCTTTTTCATGTTCCAGGAAATTCCAAACAAACTGTATTTTTCACCAGAACAGCGCATTGAAAGCAATGTCAAACACCGGAGGCTAAAGAATGTCTAAAAGAGCCGTCAGTGTGTTGCATGGAATCATATACAGATTCTCGCAGGAATAAGTAAACGTGCTTGATGAAACCAATTGCAGATCACATGAGATTTATTTGACATGATACTGTGGGCAGGGTAAAGCTATGTGAATTAAACCTCGTCCAAACCCACGATTGCTCTCTCTGATCCACTGCCAATTCACTGACCACTTTAAACTTTATGTAACCCCTCCGTATGAACCATGAATCTCCAGAATCTTGCAGTTCTTGCTTAATTAGAGGCATTTGCTAGGGCAGGTATCAGTATTACTTTACTCCTAATAACTGACCCTAAATATTATATTAATATGACCCATGACCTTGGTGTTGCAAGCTCTACTGATTGAGCCACAGGAAAGACCATTTAAGGATTCCATAAGTTTAAAGAGGTAAAGTTTCTTCAGTTCAAACAGGAAAAAAAGAAAGAAACAAGTAATCTTTGCATAGTATTGCTCATTGGTTAATAAAGTGAGATTAAATGCATTAAGTATATTTGTGTAATTTTGAAATTTAATTATTGCGGGTTTGCGTAACTTTCTGATTTAGCATTTCACTGTTTTTCTTATTGAATAATATGAATGCAGAATACAAATGTTTTTATTTTTATTTTGTGTGTGCAAGTGAGATGATTAAATGCTCACGTTTTAATCCAGAATTACAATAACAGTGTTCAGACACACACACAACGCCTCTACACTTACTCACGATTTCTCTCAACATGGGAACCGGAGACCTGTCAGTCCAAAGTAAATGCAGACTCGTTTGCTTTCAGGGTCATTTACGCAAAATGGAAATGCTTGCGTGAATTACTGGCAAGTATGTTACCGTAAGATGCAGGAAAATGAGTCTCAAGCGCATTAAACAAGCATCTAAATATAGGACAAACTGTGTATGTTTATGAGTTAATATAAAGCACTTCTCATGTTCTCAAGACAAAAGCAGATTAAACACTGTCCTACATAATTTTTTAGATGTGTATGCAAAATTAATGTATGATATAAATGATATTGTTGTATCCTAGGGGCTGAAATAAGAGTTTGAAATGTTTAATACTACACCTATATTCATTTGGTAAATGTATGTACCAAACCAAAAGACCCATACCGAATATTGTTATACCCCCGGTAAAGAATGACTGAAATAGAGACATGGACCGATAAGAAATCACTTGGAACACCTTAGGAAAATTGTCCTTTTTATGTTAGTCTTATTCAATAGCAGAATATTTGAAGGTAGAGAAAGGTGCATTGTATCAGTTACTAGGTAATTATAGAGCCATTTCTTTGTTGTTACACAATGAAACTTTCCCTGGAAGTAATGTCTATGTCTGGCTTTGTCCCTCATTCTCTTATCCCTTTTTTTTCCATGACGTGTCAACATAACAGCAAAAAAACCCAGATCACCTCTGTGAGTGTCAACATAGCATCTCAGATATTTAAAATGACGTCTTTCATGGATTCCATCTCTGGAAATATTTCAAGCATGTTTTAGGACTGAAGACTTGAGTTTTTAAAGATACTTGTTGGCTCTGCCGTTTCTTGATTCTGCAGTAAAATCACATCTGGAGAGGATGACATTGGTTGTAATGTTCACAGCTGGGTGTCAAACCTGCCTGTAGGTGGAAGACTCATTAAAGCGAGGGGTGCATGTAATGTCCATGGAATCTTTTCATTTGCACAAAAGGTTCCTTATAGTGGAAAATAGTTCTTTAGTAAATGCTTTTCACACTAAAATGTTTTAAAAGTGTAAGGAAAGTTCTAGTGCCGTGTCCTCATTTGTATTGACAAATTATGATCTATTGACTCATTAAGTATTCGTTAACGTGTGCAAAATGTTGCCTTTATCTTTTTGATGAAATCTGAGAGATTTCTGTCCCTCCATATGCAACTACCACTTTGAATTGACTTTGGTTCTTGCTGAAGCTCAAACGTGATGCGTAACACAAGAATGAACCTCATTGGTTCTTGCTGAAGCTCAAACGAGCTGTGTTACACGAGAATGAACCTCATTGGTTATTGCTGAAGCTCAAACGTGATGTGCAGCACGAGAATGAACCTCATTGGTTATTGCTGAAGCTCAAACGTGATGTGCAGCATGAGAATGAACCTCATTGGTTCTTGAGGAAACTGAAATGTGCTGCGTAACACATGGGTATGAACCTCATTGGTTTTCGCAAGGCAAGCAAACGTGATGTGAGATGTAAATAAAAGCTTAAATTTAATATGTTCATCATGCAAAGCGATTGCAAAGTCTTTTCAGAAAATCTGGACTAAACCACTCTATTCATATGGATTAGTTTTATGATCTCTTTATGAACTTTTTGAAGCATTTTTGAACTTTTTTTAAGTGCTAGTTGCATGGCTAACAACAGAAGGCCAGAAAGGTCTAAGAAAAAAAAAAGGCCTTGTTTATCTTTGGAACACAAAAGCCTTATGGGTTTGGAATGACATGAGGGTGAATAATTGATGACAGAATTAAAAAATTTTTGTGTGTAAACCATCCCCTTTAAAACTTTGACTTGTGGTGAATTTGCAGTAAAACAAATTTTCTTTCAAATGAAATGATGAAAATGGTCTAAATACGTGAAGTTCATCGTAAACATCACTGGAGTAGCAATAATATTCACGTTTATGGAGGCCTACTGTGCTGTTTGCATGTTTAGTGTGATGGGGGTTGAGTTTATGTTGTGTTTACGCTCCTGCGGAAGGGCAGGGAGCTGATTTTGTTGGGATGGGAGGGAGTGGACGCTCTGCCCTTCCTGTCCACAACCCTAGTTTACAGACTCTATCTAATTCACATCATTCTGTCTGTGTTGTTGCAACAGGAATAAACCGTATTTCACTTGACAGTCTTGACTTAATATATTGGTTTTAAAAAACGGGGTTAGTAAATCCTGGAAAATGCTTGAATTTGAATGTAGAGCTTTCAAGGTTAGAGCAGAGCTTGAAACTGTTTGAGATTGCAATGCTTTCATAATAACATTCTATGTTACTGAAATTCAGATACAAAAATTGTGTTTTTGCCTTTTGGTTAAAACTAAATCAACGGCCTTCGAGTCTCATTGGCTTAATTGGTTAATATGCATGTTTTGTTTTGTGACTTGCGCCCTCTGATGGAACAGATTGGGAGATGACGTCATGCCGGGACGTTGCCGTTTCAAAATGCATTGGCTTTAGGACGAAAAATACAATTAATGGTTAAAACGAGGACCAAATCCTCTAATAGTAAAATCCACAAACAGGATGTGCAGCTTTTCACCATGCATGGCTGTGCTTTTGAGGCACATGAAGGGTAAACTGTAGGGAATGGTTTAAAGTAGCTGGCGAATTCTTATAGGGTAATGAATGGTCGATTTTCAAGAGGGATATAAAATGTAACTCTTGCCCAACGTTTTGCTACACAGGTGATGAAGAGTAAATTTCATTAATTAAAAGTTGATAGCTCTGCAGTTTAATGAAGATGCGGTGATCCAGTTAGAGTTTAATCCACAATCACTGATGGATTTACTCTAGTACCACAAACTGTAACCATGGTATTGTGGCAGATGTGTGGGATATTCCTAGTTTTCTTATGTTGTTAATATAGACATTAAATGAGTAATGTAATATAATCACAGTATTTTTTTCAGCTAAATCCTTTTTTTTTTTTTTTTTTTGCATTTGTATTATACTAAATGAATTTTTGCTGCCTTTATCTACAACAAATACCTTTTGAAACAATATAATTACTTTTTTTACCATTGTATCGTTTCTGCAATGCATGGTATTACCTGCAGGTAATATGATCCAAATACTATGAAAGTCTACATTTTACCCCAAATTATGTTGTTTTCACAGATTTAATTGACAAATTTGACAGATGTTTCTGATTTTAATGTACACAAATTGACGTCTATGTTCTAACTCAAGCTGCTGTCAAATTTCTAAGGGACAAAGCGTATGTTTATTATATTATCTGTTTGTCATGTTATGATGATTAAACCACAATTAACTGACTGGTTTCTACAGGAACAAACATCTGCCTTTAAACTGAAAGAAATAAAGATTTGACATTCATTGTGATAATTCTCGATATTGACTGATGAAAATCTATTGGCTATATCATCCAGCCCTATTTTATACTATTCAAATAAACATGTCAAGAATATGAATGATCATGTTTTGTTAGTAGCACATAAACAGCTGAGCTGATGTACATATATGTATGTAAACGTATAATATAATTATTATAATCAAGTTGTTAGAATTTGACTTTGGAAAAGCTGCAAGAACTCTATTAAAGGCTGTTTATCGGTTAAGTCAATTTTCATGGATCGTTTTACTCTCGAGTCTTAAAGTTTAACGACATACTTGTTAAGTAAGTGTCAGTTTCAGATGACGTAAGGCCTGAAGTACAGTAACTATATTAGCATTCACACCAATGGACAATAAAAGTCTGTTCGATTGAGCTGTGGTTTTGCCGTCTGCTGCTTTTAATCCTCAAGCACTTTAAAGGAGGAGATTTTTTTTCTTTCTCCTCATTCATCAGCTGGAATAATCATGTTTTCAAGGCTGATTCAATGACTGTTTTGGAGGAAGAACTGATTGTTTGCTTGTTTGTTTGTGAAATAATCATTAGTACAGAAAAATTTTCAACGTGTTTGTCTCGTCCACATCGCCGGTGTTTTGGGAGCAGCGGACTGTCCTCTGGAAATATGCAGCTTTGAAAATATGCAGCTTTGGAGCAGAATGAATATAGAGGTGCTGACGTGATTATTCCTGTCATTAACAATGGATTGCATGTGTAAATGCCAACGTTTCTACTGTGTGAATAATCCTGTACATGGCTTTATTGTTCTTTGCTGAAAAACATCATCTAGAAAACAATATTGTGCAGTAAGTACAATGTAAATATTTGCATGGTTATTTTAGGATCATACCTTCATGTCAACTACCATTTTGAATATACATCAAAATTGTAGTCATATAAATTACAATCTTGGTGGATTTAGGAAAATAGGATGGAGAAAAAAAAGTTATGTATAAAAAGTATAATTTATATATATATATATATATATATATATATATATATATATATATATATATATATATATATATATATATATATATATATATATATATATATATATATATATATATTAATTATACACACACAAAAATCTTATATAAATTTAATAGTATGCAAATAGATTAATTTTAAGTACCACCATTATAATCAAGTTATTTAAAATCACTTTCATTTGGTAAGTTAACATGATGTTTTAATAATTTTTGACATATTTTGCAATAAATAGTGCAGAATGTCACAACTGCTCTCATTCTCAAAGCCAAGACAAAATCTTGTATGTTAAAAGCATTGAACCCATTTCCTCAGATGTTCTCTGCTGAAGTCTCCTCATTCTTGCTGTTCTCCCCCAGTCACAATCTCCCCTCCATGACATTTAAAATGCTAGATGGCAAGGTGAGACACAACCAAGGTGTTTGCTCCATCTGAATTACCACAAAGAAATCAAGATCTTGACTCCCAAGAGATAATGGCTGCTTTAGTCTATTGACTGATCTTTGTGAAAGCCTCATCCTGCTGACTATTGTCATGCTTGCATGTTTCAGAGGTGTCAGCCCAATAGGCTTTTGTGAGCAAATGCAAATGACACCTGGGGGAAGGAGGTGTGAGTGGAGGAAGAGAGGTTAATGAGGGACCATGGTGTGAAGATAATCTTATCTCAAGTGAATATTTACTCACCCATCCCCTCATCCCTTCTGCATGCAACTTTAGATCTCCATATTGTACGAGGTCTGTTTGAGCTGCAGTACTCGATTAGTTGGCTTTTCAGAGCTGCTGTCATTTGTTTTAGGGTTATCAGCATCTGTGAGGACAAATGGGATGGGAGGATGCTCTCTGCCACAGAGAGGGGGCATTATGGATGACTCAATTGGCTCTGGTCTGTGTCTGCTCTCCAATTCAAGTATTTATGCTAATTTTGGTAACGCAGTGGTAAGATGTTTCACGAGTGGTTGACGCTAACTTTAACACCTGTAGTTGTGCCACTATAAAAAAGTGGTTAAATGAAGACGTTTGTTTTTCACACACTCGTTAAAGGCTTGTTCACATCATGGGGCACTAGATAGGACATTAGAATAGAAAACTGATTTGGTTCTTTAGAAATTTGTCTTTAGTTAAATGTCTTGTGAAGCTCAATTGCTTTATATTGATTTGAAGCGAGTGTAATTTGTTTTTGTCGGGTCGGTTTTATTTTATTTTTTTAAAGATAATAAGGTCATGGGTTTGATCCCAAGTGAAGGCAAGAACTGATTCGATTATCCAAATTTAAGGAACATTGACAAAAGCGTAAATGTAACATATAAGTGTTAATCTACTATTATTTATATATGATAATTGTATTTTAAAATTTATAGATTTTATTTGTGTAGTTTTAGTCATTTATGTGCTTTTATCATTTTGTATTGTAATATTTCTATTTAGATTTTTGTTTTTTACTACTTTATTTCAGTTAGTTTGTTTTCATTTTTATTTGTTTTATTTTATTTCAACTTTTGTTTTTGTAATTTCCACTCAAAGTTGCTCATTTAAGTTCATACGCAAAATTGTAATAACTCATAAAACTTAGTGAATAAAGAGTCATTTCAATCTTTTGTTCAAGAGAATAAAATTTAAAATTTTCCTGGGAAATTGATGCAAAATATTTGCGATTGCAGAAGTTACTGTGGCTCTTTTTTTCCTACATCATAAATGACTTGCGTCACTAATCGTACAGACGATAAATGCAATAAACACTGTGGCTCAACATTTGAGATGCTGTGCGATGAAGTACATCCTCTGTTGAGGCAAAGTCAGATGAGCTTCTTGTTGGGTGTCAAGGGATTTATTTGGAAAATGTGTTTCCAACATGGTCATGTCTTCCTTTTGCAGATAAAAATGTATTGGCACCGAAAGAGCACATGCATTTTTTTTATGTGCATTTTTAGAATTTTTCCATCCAGTATTACTTTTATTTTTAATTCAGCATCTCAAAATGCACATACAAATAGATGGATGTGAATGGCTAATAACAACCAATCACAGCCTTGATTTCCACTCATTATGTGCCCATGTTACACATTGAATGTACTTACTATAGTAATAAAACTAAATTTGCGTAATTTCCAGCAACAAAGTAATCATAATCCTAACTTTATAGTAAGTGCATGTTGTTAATTAACTTACTCTGTTCTTAATTGTAAAATCACACTGTAACAAACATTTACATTTATGCATTTGCCAAACGCTTTTATCCAAAGCGACTTCCATTGCATTCAAGAAACACATTGATATTCTAATCAATTCTTGCTTTCCCTGGGAATCGAACCCATGACCTTGGCGTTGCAAGTGCCACGCTCTACTGATTGAGCTACAGGAAAGCACACCTTAAAATAAGTGTAAGCATTAGTTTCTTTACCAGTCTTGCTATCCACTGCTGTTTAAAGATTGTAATGTAAGTTGGATTGTACCATATGGGTCTGTATCTGTGTGACCTTGGGGTCATGGGGAGTCTGGTGACCTCCATTCAGGTCATTGGCTCCTAATGGACCCAGTCAGACAGATCTGCCCCAGCTGGTGCACACACCACATCACATCACATCGCTGCTGACAGATTTATATCTAGTAGGAATCACTACTCTGTTTTAGAAATCTATTGACTCAATAATTTATGAACTGAGTTGCTTCCAGTTAAGTCGGTGTGCTTCAGCAAGGTGATGCAAGGAAATCACTTTCAAGTTGCAGGCTTTTCAAAGCATTTTAACATTATAATTGAATTAATGCAAGACGTCTTTTTCTGCTTCAGTGCTAGTCTTTATTTTCACATGGTTTGAGGACTCTGGAATTGAGCAGAACGTGTGTGATAAATTATTTATGGTTGAGGCGTATAATAAAAGAGCACAGACTCCAGAGGCTTCTGCTCAGACAGGCAAAGAAAAACTTCCAGAGATCAACAGCAGATCATTCACTGTCTGAGTGCTAGGATGTATTCAGCACTTTTGTTTGATTCACAGAGAGATGCTTGTTCACCAAGAGCGAGCTTACTGTTCGTCCACTGCGAGGACCAAAGACTTGAAGGGCATGTGACATTCCAGTGTGCTTCAGCCTTACACAGCATGTTTCAGTGTCTTAATGTTAACATTAAATGAGACTCATTTACCATTCTTCATGGTCTGTGTTGTAAAAACGACATGCCTCACCTTTAAAGGCGGCCCGGTGGCCAAAGAGTGTTAAAGTGTTGCTGATTACCGTATTTTCCCGCATATAACCCGCGGGTTATATAAAGGTGCGGGCTATATCACACATTTTTTACACGTAGTAATATTTCAATATATTTGTTACATCCCTAAGGACGCAAGTTTTTTTTTTTGCGGTATTTTCTTTCTGTTCTTCTTTCTTGCGAGGGTTGTCGTCTCTGGCGCTTGTACTATCACTCTGACTGTGGCTCTTCTCATCTCATCCGATGATCAACACCTGTAGAATCGCTTCTTAAGGGACGAGCTGCTGCACAGCGGGAGACACTGCTTTTTCTTTTTGTCCTGATTCTGACTTGTGTTTTCTTATTGTGTGAATTTCGCGCACAAGCACGGTGTACCGAGCCGGAACAGTTATGGATAATTGACGTCATGCGAGAAACATTCGAAATTCAAAATGTGAAATTACACAAAAAAAGTTAATCAATCTATGGATGCGGGTTATATAGGGGTGCGGGTTATATAAAGGTTTGGGCTATGTCGTTTTTTTTTTTCACAAACCCCGCGGGCTAAATGGGGATGCAGATTATCTGCGTCTGCGGGTTATATGCTGGAAAATACGGTTCAGTTAGCATCTATTTTCCCATATTCTGCAGGGGAAATCCATTGGGCAACTGTTCTTCTAATACGAACTGATGGAGTGTGTAGCTTTTCATTTCTTAAACGACCATGCTGGAAGACACACCATGAACATAGTTCAGGACCAAAAATTGATGGATCTCTTGATGGAAATAACATCGATTTTTGGTCAAGATCTTGTATTGACAATGGAGGAGTCCATCACTCTGTAAGGTCTCCTCCAGCACATCCCAAAAACGTGTAACAAATTCCATCTCTGGTGCCATTCATGTGTGAAAATGATACTCCATGCTCCATCCCAACCAATCTTTTGTGAATTTTCACAATTTCATCCTTTAATATGGCCATGATGTGTCTTCTAACATGGTTGTTTAAGAAATGAAAAACCACACACTCCCATCAATCAGGGTTAGAAGAACTGTTGCCAAAGATATAACCTAATAATGATCATAGACTCTTAAACATTTGCCTGTTTAAATCCAAACAGCAACTTTTTTTTGGTCAGGTAGTGTGTGTTATGTTTTGTAATGCATACTGTTTGGCCACTAACATTGTGAAATATTTTTGGTTTGCTGTTAGTGGGGCAGACGTTTTGAAATTCAGTATTTAAGCAATTTCTGGATTCTTATGATTTCTAAATTAGGTTTTGTGGCTCCCTCAGAAATGCTTCTTGAAACTAGAGCGTGTGCGTATGTTTTTCTGTGAGATTTGCCAAATCTCACGCAGGGGTCAGGGGTTAGTATGTGTAGGGTCGTAGGGATGTAGAAAATGAGGAGCGGATAGTTGGAGCAAGGGAGGCGTGTTTAGTCTGTACGGAGGATGTCCAACTGTTCCCTACGAGCTGTGTCGCTATCATAGACGTTGTGAAAGGGTATTTGGAAAGTCACTCACCCCTTCAGAGGCCTGTTGTTTCCCACGCTGCCTTCCCATGCTCCTCGTTCTTGCTTCATATTTGCACGTCTATAAATAAAGCTCCTGACCAGAAGCGCTTGATGAAATGGTCCAGAGATGCACATGGACCACTATTAAGCGACGGTTGTTAACCTTTCCCACAATATGTGTTATTGGAGCATGCTAGTGCACTTTTTAAAAGGGAGTTTTTTTTTCTCTTTACATAACTGTTGTAATACTAACCTTCATTGTTCAAGGTGGCAATAGAGTTGTAACCTAATAACGCGCAAAATGGAGTTGCTTGGCTAGAAGCGTTTGTTCAAATACTTGCGAAGAGGCCTTTGTGTATGTGGGACAGGGCAGAAATGCAGCGGGAACTGTGTGTCTATGGGATTTAGGGCTCTACGTCTTTCATCTACTGCTTGTTTTTCTTCCAGCTCATGCCACCCAGTAGAAACACCGCATATAAACACTGCTGGCATTGTCCAGAATGCTCTGAACTGTTGTTCTGCATTGTAATTTGTGGCAAAAACGGAATAATTTTGCATATTGATTACTCTCTGCCCTCTCTTTGGGCTTCTGTCTGTGTGCTTTTTATGAGAAGTCATTTGTTTGTATCGCTTCCATTTTTCTATTAATACAATTCTGAAAATTCTATTTAGATAATTTGCAAATTAGTGGACAACCCCCCCCCCCCCCCCCCCCCCCCCCCCCAAAAAAAAGTGTTTTGTTTTTCTTTGTTGTGGTGAAAAAAAAGTGTCTGACTGCATAAAAGAGCAGCTTGAAGCAAATGTTAACCAGTCGCATGGGAACTAACGAACAAGTGGTAAGTGGTAACCTACTATAACTAGCACAGATTTACCTGTACTTATGGGTTCGGATTGGTGGACAAAATGTTATGTCAACTAATTATGTAATGTTTATTATAATGTTCGATTAAAACCAAAAACGTCTTTAAAAATTTATATAGTGATTCAGCAGGGATGCATTAAATTGATCAAAATAGACTCCTAAGGTCATGGGTTCGATTCCCAGAGAAAGCAAGAACTGATTAGAATATTAATGTGTTCTTTGAATGCAATGTAAGTCACTTTGGATAAAAGCGTCTGCCAAATCTGTAAATGTAAACTTTATACTTTTGTTATTGTAATTATAGATCACCGTTTCTACCAAATTTTTGACAATGATGATAAGAACTTTTTTTGAGCATCAGATCATGATATCAGAATGATTTCTGAAGAATCGTGTGACTGAAGGCTGGAGAAATTATGCTGAAAATACAGCTTCTCACTACAGGAATAAATTGCATTTTTACAGTATATTAACAAACTTTTATCACAATATTACTATTTTTACTGTATTTATGATACAATAAATTCAGCCTTGTTGAGCTTAAGAGACATCTCTCTCAGAAGTTTTCATAATAGACCTTTTTATGATTTATATGCTTTATAAATGTACAAACTTTGCTACGTTCAATGATGAAATGCACAAGACACTTTATATAAGTGCGTGTTAAATTTCTAAATGTAATTAAGAAGCTAAATAAGGCATCTCAACTTGATTAATGCCTAGTAGAAACGGTCCTGAAATTGTCCCCAATACACAGTGCTTCCCTGGCATCATTTTTGGAGGCTGTGCAAGGGCTTGCTTTGTTTTCAGGTGGGCTCGTCATCATGAAATGATGTCATGGAAACGGGTGTGTGCGGCATAGAGCCGCCGAACACCATCATTCATTGGCTGAGCCTCATCCTCGCTCTCTCTTGCCTTCAGGGAGGTGCTGGCTGCATCTATTCACTCAGTCTCTAACAGAAGATTCGTATTATATTTCATTTAAACAGTCAATTCTGAGACATGGCGTGTCATTCTTTTGTGCTGTATGATTAATCTTCAATACCAAAGAGAGTGATAATTCTGCTCTAGTCAATTTGCACATAATTAACAATCGTTGTGGATGATTTTAGGTTTTTAATTTACTCATCGACTATGCAGATGCATTTTTATCAGTGATCCGTATAGTGTGAAAATAAATGTTTTGGTTAATGCCAGAAGGGCAAAAAACAAAGCATGCTGACAGGAAATGCTAACATGTGTGTGCTGAGAGGTGTTGCTATAGAGACACGGGCAGGTAAGGACGTTATCAGGAAGTGCAGACAAAGCTGGTAGAGGAAGACTGAGCCAGAACGAGGTCATGAGTCGGTTGGGCACCTCGGTGAAATTCACTCTTGCTTCTGTTCTTTTTCAAAGCAAAGACCTCATGAATATTACAGCAGTTCAGTGACAGGAAAAACTTGTTGCTTGCCAAGCATTTGGCCTGTCTCTCACTGTTCGTGTTAATTTACAGACTTGGGGAATAATGTCACAGGACTCTCGGGTGAGGGTAAGCATTTTATTCATTCAAAGTGAGGCTTGTTTAAGGGAAACAACCTTGTTGTCGTGCTGTTTTGAGTTGAAGGTTTACACTTGTGTCTACTAAATGTGTTTGTGCTTATTTTAAGGTTATGTATGAGTTGCTTGGTTCAGAGCATAGAGGTTGAGTCATATGAAGTATTATTACACCTGAGCCGTCAATGGGGTCATGGCTTACCATCTTCATCTTTGTCTGCCATATATATAGTCATGCTAATTGGGCAGGAAGTCGCTGTCTTTTGCTAGACCGTCTTATCTGTATTGCAGAGCAATGGTGTTTGATGAGATAATGCAGACTAGTACCATTTGCAGCTGTGTACTGTCTGTGCTGTGTTTGTGTATTGTGCAATAATTTATTTACCCATGTTGAGAATTTTAGAGGAACATTTGGGTGGGAAATGTGTGGGTCATAATGATCCCAATAACATGCTTTATTTTTATTTATTTTTTTATAAGAAGAAGGGTTTTATTATTTTGGGGTAAAATGTTTTTTTTTTTTAACCAGGTTTCATGAAATTCCCTGTATAAGGATATTACGGTTTAAACTAAGTAGTTAAACTCCCTACCAAGTTCTTTTTATCAGTCTCTGCTTATCTTGTTAATGATTGAAACTGCCTGCCTGAACGCAAGAATCCTGACCCTTACTTCATCTGAATGCCAGAAACACTTCTGCAGACTAGCCCGGGGAAAAGAATGACAATGCAGCTTCAGCTTGAATGCTGGCCAGACACATTGATAAGACATCCTGGAATTGCCCGTGTTCTGCCTGGACTGCCAATTTCTTCTGACTGTATTGATCTTGAATCCAGAAAGTCAAACAATCCAGAGTTATAATTAACTTAAGAATTTGGCATTGCACTGTGGTTTTGCTTAGTCAAGATGTCATCTTCAGTTAACTATGAAATTTGATTTTGATCTTGTTTGTTTCCAATTACAGATTATTTCCTGTCTGGAAGCTGAAGTGACAGCCATCAAGACTGGAAAGATTGGCCTGAGCAGAATCTGGTTGAACCAGGAACCAATTAGAGCTTGTTAAAAGAGAACCAGTTATTTGTGAAACCACAACACCACCATTCAAACGCAATTGAGTTGTACAAACCAAGATGCCCATCTTAAAGCAGCTAGTATCAGGGTCTCAGACCAAACGGCGCTCTCGGATGGACCTTACTACCGAGATGATCAGCGCTCCGTTGGGTGACTTTCGGCACACCATGCATGTAGGACGCAGTGGGGAAGCTTTCGGGGACACCTCTTTCCTCAGCACTCGATCGGGAGAGCCATCCCAAGAGGGACACACCTACCCTCGCTCTCCGAAACCAGGACTTCTGTCTCGTACCTTCCGGAGCAGCAAGCGCTCTCAGTCCGTCACCAGAGTAGACCAGCGAGACAACACCCTCTTTCATCCCAGTGGGTCACCTACCTTTGTGAAGAATGCCATGTCCTTGCCCTTTCTGAACGATGAAGAAGACCAGGATAGAGACAGTAGGGTGCTCAAGAGCTTGACTTCCAGCCCTTCCAACGGGGCCTCTGCTAACGCATTGGACCTGGAGCTCCATGAGAAGCATTTTGGTGTGTTGACGGACCTGCGCCCTTCCCCATCCTACAACGGGGGAGGAATGAAGAAGGCTGAATCTGTGATGTCATTCCATGTTGACCTTGGGCCTTCGATGCTGGGGGAAATCCTGGGGGTCATGGAGAAGGAAGACGATGATCAGGGGTTTGAGGAAGGCAAGAGCAGTGAAGGACATGCTTCTCCTCTTCCCTGCAACCAGGGAGGGGTGGAAATGGATGAGGAAATGAGGGAGGTTGTTGTGAAAGAAGAGGAAGCAGAGGGGTTAATTGTTAATGACGAAGGTCCCATCAGGGCTCCCAGCTCTGTCGACTTGGAGATCGAGAGCGAAGGCACCAGCACCCCAGAAGCACATCACAAACATCTGCATCATCTCGACAGCTGCTCAGTTTCCAGCTTAGGTTCAGCAGCCATGGAGGAGAAACCAACCAGTGAGTCCTACGAGGAAGATATTGGAGTTGCTAACAACACCTACAACCAAGACAATGAACCAACCTTCTCCTCTTTCATGGAAGATGAGGATGATGAGATCCGAGTATGAAACCCTACAATCAGTAAACCCTTCTGGAGATGGATTGATAAATATCCATAATTTGTCCTTGTGTAAAGAGGAGGAATACAAAGACAAACGCACGTTAAAGCTGAACAGATGCCTCAGGTTCCTGTGTCCCTGTAGAGATAAGTTGAGGAGACTGCTTTAGCTCAGACACCAAAGCCATCCATCACACTACTGACCCATGCTAAGATAAACAGCTAGATGTGTTTACATTCAGCCTGAATATCAGTCCAAAAGGGACCTGCTACAAGTTCCACTGATCGCTCTGCTGAAGAAAAGGCGTCTGAGGATACATATCTGACCAAAACTTCACTTGCTCAAGATGCTCAAGAAGATGCCGTTTTAAGCCATTCTCCCATAGTCCTATGCAGGGTTCCCAGAGTTGTAAACTGGAAATATCAGGGATTTCTACTTTTTGTGTTTGCAATCTCCATAAAATTGTTTAAAAATCCTCATCCAGTAATCACGAGCGATTAGAACGTCATGCATTCAATTTATTAGTTTAAAGATTTGGGAACCCTGCACATGACTTGGTGCCTAAATATAATGGTTATTTTTATTTGGAGCACTAGTGTATTAAAGTCAGTTATATAATTTGTACTGTGGCCCTGTGCATAAATGTACTGTACATTTTCAAAGTTAAAATCAGCTCTCTGCCATTGCCAGAAATGTAACGTTTTGTGTCGAGGGAGATGTTCCAAAATGTTCTGTTTTACCCTACACATTCTAGGGGTTGTCAACTCTATGAATAATGTATCTTTTGATTGCATATAATTCAGTCAAACATCTGGTTAGATGGCATCATTGGTGTGATCATGGTTCAGAATCTCGGGAAGTGTCCTAGTGAAAGCTGATTACCGTACAAAACGGCATAGCTCAGATGGAGATGATCTGAAGGTGGCAGATGTTTGAGAACCCCGTCATCATCCACAGAATGATTGAAGAGTCCACTTTTGGGAAGAATGGCAACAGGTGTCCCTTCATCCGATTTTGTTTTCTCAGTATGTACATGTTTTGCATAGTAGTTGCTTGCTCAGTATCTTGCATATCTCAACCACTTCCTTCCTGCTCTTCATGGCGTGTGAGGGGAACTACTGCTGTTTATTGCTGGATTTTTATTTCATTTTCTTTGATCAGTTTGGTTGTTGCCGTCATAGAAACATTTAAACCATTGGTTAATCAATATGTGCTATGTCAAGCAAAACTAAGAAGTCAGTTGTGTTAAGTCATGTCTTCTAGAAAACATGAAGGTGTCGATTGTATTAATTGTGCTAACTCACTTTAGCAAGTTATGGCACTGTTATTTCTCCTTAGGGATTCACTGGGGCGCTTTAATACACTGTTAATACCCAGAGACACTAAAATTCATTGATTCTGTTTGCATCTTTAGACATTTTTCATTGTGTACATATAGGTCTACATATCGCAGATGACCATGAATAAACTAAAATGAGGCCTTTATTACTGCAGACCTTCTTGTGTGAATTAACTGCACTAGTCTGCCAGTTTACTGTCTCTAAATTAAAAATCAGGCATGGTGAAGTCTTCCACATTGAGACTACAGTGAGACGAGATTTACAGGGAGTCCTCAGCTGCTTCACACTTGGGGTCATGTCAGCCTTAAGCAGAAAAGTGCCAAATCTAATCTAGCATGTACTGCCTAGTAAGCCTGACGTTTGAGTATCATTTAACATAATGAAAGAATTAAGCTTCGCCTTAATCTACTGTTCCAGATATGGACCAAACTATCCATCTTAGTTTGATTACTATGGACAGAAAAGCTAAGCAAGAATTTACCCAATTTGCTTCAAGACGAACCTCAGGGAGGAAAAAAAAAACATGAGGTTAGTGATTCAGATTAATTTGCATAGCCTTGTGCTAGCTGTCAATTTTAAAATTGGGAAGATAAAAATATAAGCAAATTAAGAGAGAAGTCTGTTTGTATCTGAAACTGTGTGACTATGAGGTGGATTTAGCCACATTTTAGCCACATTGTCTTTTCTGTTTTTGTGATGATAGTGCTGTTTGTCTCCCTTTGCTACAATTTCTATGTTGATTATGTATATATTCATGCTTGCCAGCCATTTCAAAAGGCTATAACTGCTATATTTTTCAAATAAAAGAAAAAGTTGTTCAGAAAATATTTTTTGCCCCCTGTAAGATTATTTTATTATAGTTTTGTATTGTGCAAGTGGCAAAAATACAAACATGAAACCATTCGGTTAATGCGCTCAACAGTAAACAAGTTTATTTTACTGTGTGCCAGTTGTGGGGGTGGATAAGTGGAACATTAAAGGGGTCATGAGATGGAAAAAAATTATTTACAGCAATATATATATATATATATATATATAATTACAAGTTTTATAGTTTAAAGCGAAGCATTTTTCACATTTCAAAGATTCAAAAAGGCTAGTTTTGATATTGCAGGGTCTTTGATGTCACACAGGCAAATATGTTTGCTTCCAGAGCAAGACATGATTAATAGTTATACATCATCACACCAAAGGCCCCACCCTCTGGTGTTTAGTTGCTTAATAGCTGACATTTGCCTACAATCAGTGTTGCCAGATTGGGCGGGAGATGGCGGTACCTGACTTTTTAAATTCGATATGATATCGATATTTTTAGGTATAATTTTACTGATATCGATACCGCTTATACCGATACCGGACAATATGCGCGACGCGTGCCGTGAAAGTGACGTGTACGTGTGGGCAGAGCACGTTGCTCGCGTTTCTCACAGTCATCACGTGACACGGGTGAGCTAAATATCAGAGGGGGATTTCAGTTTTAGCACAAACATTAAACAGAAGGACCGAAAACACTTTTTGCAGAAATTATTAATTTAATTTTAATATCGATATTTTTGTGGAGATATCGATACCAAGTAATTAGCTTGTGAGTATCGATATATCGATACTGCAGTATCGATATGCCCATCCCTAGTTCCCGCCCAATTGGGCTCCTTTTGGTCACGTCTGTCCGGAAAAAAAATGCATGGGGCTGGTTGATAAAATTTGGGCTTGTTTTTGATGACAAACCCGCCCAAATTCCATATATAAATGCATATAAATTCCACTAAAACAAGCCCCCCCCCCCCACCCCCAATATATGTGAGCGACAACAACAACGCCGACTACAATATAATTCAAGTTTACTTCTTATCTTATGTCAGCTCTTTCAGAAACATTTGCTTTTCACTGGCTCGTTCACCAGTAGTATGAAACATTGCATGTTGACCTATGAATACAATTCTGTTAACCGGAAGCTCCAATGTTTCTGCTCAGACATCTTTAACAGAAAGCACAGCCACCTCCAACACGTCCACCTCCCGGCACAGTACGCTAAATGTACACGGCAAGATGATGCAGGAATAACCAGCTTCTTGCACCCGTAACGTAGCATTGCTCGGTTCAAATGCATATAAGCATTTGGACTTTATATGGGCTCAACAGTCCCTTCAAGTTTAATTTCCTCCATTTCAAAACAAAAGTGTGTTTAAAAAAATGCTTGTTACTTCACTTCACAAAACGATGCAAACAAACCCAGTGACGTCACAAACTGGTATTGCAAGATAGCGGCGCTCTTGCACCAAAAGAGCAATATACAGGTATGATGAAAATCAGTTTACTAAATAATGCAAAATGGGCTTTCTTTAAAAAATAGAGGGTAAGAAAGGAGGTGAAAGACAATCGTTTTGCAACATATATTTGTTATTTTGTTTTTGTACAAAAACTTTACTAGCATTATAAGTTAACATTATAAGTGGAAAAAAATCCGTCATGACCCCTTTAAGCAAAGGTGTCTAGTTTGGGAAGTCGTCATTTGGGTAGGATGTGCACAGATCCATTGCCACCAATTAAATGGGCCGACATGTTGGTCAACACGCGCTGTTAATGGAAAGACCTCCACTGATTGAGCGACCACCTGCAGCTCTCTTAATCGGATCCCTGCGACTGCAGACCCACATGAAAGTTTCACGTGAGTAAAGAGGACTCACACACCCTCATTTAACCTATCAGCTCTCACTTTTAGCTCTTCCTCACATCTTGTAGCTGCGAGCAGACTACAAGTGAAAATCAAAGGCCTCTTATTCCCAGCTCAAATTTAAGAGTGAATATGTATTGATTTGAGTGTTAAAAGCAAAGTGGTTTGATTGATCTGGCTGCTGCCCCACAATGTTTTTTAGGTGTTAATGTACATTCGGCTCAGAAAAAATAGAATTTTACGAGTCGTGCCTTGACAAAGAATATATAAAAAAATCAATTATTTCATAAACCAACTGTTTTTTTAACTGTGGATACATTTTGCCACCTAGTGGCCAGTGATACGCACATGTTACAGGATCAAAAACGTATATATAAATATTACTTAAAAGTAGTTAATAAATCATTATTAATCAAACTCGGTACATCAAATAAAATGAAAAATTTTTTTTAGATGGAAATGCGATTATAAAAGAAATGGGATTATCAAATATAAGAATAGTTTTGTTTTTGCATAACATGTTTTGGTTGCTACATTGGTTTTATGTTATTTTAATGAGTTTGCATTCCAAATATATATATTTAAATAATCCACTCAAAATATGCTAAATAGTTTGTGCTGTTCCTTCTTTGAAAATCAAGTTGGTCGGTCCAGCCTGTGAGGATTTCCCTGCAATTCTGCGGTATGACCAGATGAGGTCGCTGTTTACCAACAGATGAGGTATTATCAATATACGCTGCCAGAACTGTGGCCCCCTCGGCTGAAACTCATGACAGGAGTCAAGGCTTCCAGAAGGAAACCAGCATGAAGAAATCTGGAAACCATTAAGCAACCTGCTAGAGCCGCTATTTGAATGAGTGAGAGATAGAGGACAAGAGGGGGATGGGTTAAAACTGGGAGTGGAACAGAATGAACGATCAACCTCTTTTTTCCTCCTTGACTTTAGTCTCTACAGACGGACACATATACACAATTGCCTTCTTTGAATTCCAGTATGATCCCTCCCATATGGTTTTTCCTTTGTTTTTGCAAAGTAGTTTGCCTCAGGATTCATTTCACGAATGCTAGGAAGGGCGGGACAGGGCGGGAAACTCACCCATAGGCTGCAGCTGTGGTCCACACTTCTGTCATGATCATAGATGGGCAACACCATAGACACTTCGTTTTTCTATATCAAGAGCTGACATTAACCAGACAGCATGTCCTTTCAGCCTGTCATCACCAGCACATAATGACCGCATTCATGTCTGAGGCTTCACCGCAAAACAATAAAATAGTTGAGACAAGGAAGATGGTTGTATCTTCCTTTCTGGCCCATCAGTAAAAAAATGTGTGTAATTTTTCAATGTTGGATACTTTTATTCTACCCCAGCTTAATATGAAGAAGCAACTGCGAGTGCTGCATTTGTAGATTGATTTCCACAAAAAGTGTAAAAATGTAAAAAAAGAGAAATGTTTTCAAATATTAAATCTGTCAAAATAAAATGTGAAATCATGCATATATAAATTTTTTATCAAACTGATAATTGGCTTATTCTTTTAAATAACTGGGAAGATAGTGATCAAACTACATTTTTAAAAATCACTTTCAAGTTCAGTAAATGAGAGTCATATGACTCGTCTCAAGATCAGTCAGAAATTGCCAAAATGATTATTATTTAATAATAATCAGAACATTATTTAAAAATATTCAAACCAGGAATGTCAGAATCAGAATGTGTATTTTATTCATTTATCTGTCAGAGTATAGTGTACAACACATTTTGAACGATGTTCACTAACCCGGCAAAGTTTTACAAAGTGATGACACATTCAAAACATCTAGTAGTGTGGACTTGGACGTGTAGTCCATGGACCCCTGATATTCGTAAATGCTACTCTGTATTGTGCTTGTTACTTCTTGACAGACATAAACATTCTGATATTCAAATGATGTGGATTTGAAAAAACATTAATCTTCATAACAATAAGTTTTATGTTTTTAGTTCTAGTATTCCAACTGACAGTCAGCTGAAGCTTTTTGACGGAAATGATAACATGCGTGAAGGCTGAAGTTTTTGGGTCATTATAAAAGGTGCTTGAAAGGTGCTTTTGTGTTGTCCATTGTACTTTGTCTACGGAACGTAGTTTATTTTGTGGCTTAAATAAAGTACGCTACTTTTCAATTTTTTTTAACTTTCAGCTGTCTCAAAATCAAGTTCATTTCATTTTACCAGGTATAGAATGGTTTTCATGCACACATTTTTTTTTATTGATTCCTATAGCAAAATATTTTATTTAAACCCATGGAAATGATCCTGGTGAATATAATGGTGAAAAATCACATTACTATTTAGCACATTTTGACAGTATACTGTGTATACACTCACCAAAAGGATTATTAGGAACACCGTACTAATACTGTGTGTGACCCCCTTTCGCCTTCAGAACTGCCTTAATTCTACGTGGCATTGATTCAACAAGGTGCTGAAAGCATTCTTTAGAAATGTTGGCCATATTGATAGGATCGCATCTTGCAGTTGATGGAGATTTGTGGGATGCACATCCAGGACACGAAGCTCCCGTTCCACCACATCCCAAAGATGCTCTATTGGGTTGAGATCTGGTGACTGTGGGGCCATTTTAGTGCAGTGAACTCATTGTCATGTTCAAAAAACCAGAAATTCGAGCTTTGTGACATGGTGCATTATCCTGCTGGAAGCAGCATCAGAGGATGGGTACATGGTGGTCATAAAGGGATGGACATGGTCAGAAACAATGCTCAGGTGGGCCGTGGCATTTAAATGATGCCCAATTGGCACTAAGGGGCCTAAAGTGTGCTAAGAAAAAATCCCCCACACCATTACACCACCACCACCAGCCTGCACATTGGTAACATGGATCCCTGTTCTCATTCGCCAAATTCTGACTCAACCATCTGAATGTCTCAACAGAAATCGAGACTCATCAGACCAGGCATATATCTTTGTGTGTCTTCAAACGTTTGGGGGTGGTAATTATTTTTAATTTAAAAAAGTCTCTATGCTCAAGGCTATATTGATGAAAGAGACAATATACAATAAAAAGACAGTAATATTGTGAAAAATTAATACAATTGCTGCTCAAAAATATTTCCTATTATTATCAACATTTAAAATAGATTTTTTTTTGGAAACCATTATACGTATTTTTTAGGAGTATTTTATAAATACAAAGCTCAAAAGAACAGTATTTATTTGAAATATTAATATTTTGTAAAATTATATCTTTACTGTCGCTTTTGATCAATTTAATGTATCCTTGCTGAATAAAAAGTATTTTTCTAAAATAAATAAATAATAATTATTATATTTGAAATGAGAACTTACTGAAATGCAAGTGGGTCTGTGGGGGTTTAAAACAAAAAGGTTAGAAGGTTGGGAAACACTGGGTTAAGTCCAGCTCCAATATGTTATAGCATAAATCAAGAAAATAAAATGCAAGGCTCAACCCTAGAGTCCAGATTCTCCATTCCACTCTCTCTCTTTCCAAAATACAGTTCACCGCTGATGATATGCAGATGGACCATAAAGTGGAGATCAGCTGAACTTTTTGGACTTCGTATGCACATTTGCTTGTTCTTGGAGAAATACACTGAGCTGAATGATAAAATGAAAAGTTGTATCCAACAATTTTGAGCAGAGGAGCCAGGCCATGAAATCCACTGTCCTTCATTTGTTTGCAGATCTAACCGCTATGAGCAAAGGGCTTTGAATTTAACAGCCCTTTGGAAAGGGTATTAAAAATGATAATAAAACCCAAATGGAAAGACTACTCAACTGCTCTAGCTGTGCCTGAAACTAATCTAACAGTAGAACTGCTTTTTCCATCAAGCATTTTCCAAAAGTATTTTAGCTGAGAGTGCAGCCGCTCTTGAGTACATGCCGACGGACGACTCCAGCTTGTGGTCTGAGAAGGATCGGAAAATGTAAACATACGGCAGTTTGGCAGTGACCTCTGACCCTGGGCCCATGGGACCACACACGGATGAGGAACAGTTTGCATGAGATGAATGTTTGATGTGCCGTTAAATGGTTTAAAATCATCATGGATCAGAATGAAAAGGACAAGGCGTTCAGATCTCCCCACTTGTAGCCGTGTTTTGTGTCTAGAGTTTGTAAGGATGATTGTGGTTGGGATTTTTAATGTTTGCATTGTAATTCTTTCTCTCTTTCCTCCAGAGATTATGTCTGTTGCAATAAGCAGTTTCCTGCATAAATCACAGCCCACTGGAGTCGGCTCAAATACAGACTCTTAAATCCTACTGCTTAAATCACACACATAGGCACATGCACGCACTACAACAAGACTTGAAAATTGTGAGGTAGCCTCTCACACACTAGAAGATATCGTCACGATTATCAGGCTAGAGCGAGCACGTGTGGAAGTGGATGTAAACTAAATGGATCTTGTATGTTTCTCAGCAAGAACTGTCAGATTTAACATCTGTTAACAGTAGTTTGCTAGCTAACATTAGCCTACATACACAATAGCAACACCAAGGTGATTCCTCCCCAGCTCTTCTTTTTGTCCATATGGTTGTGGTACCTTTTCAAAGACATTCTGATAACAGGCAGTCGTGTTGTTGCCACACGTCAGGGTTGGCAAGTCCCAGATTTTCCTGAGGAACGAGGCTAGTTTTAAACTGTTGTCACGGGTTGTTGATCCCCTACCCCCATTTAAATAATTTGACTGACATGCTTGTATTGAAGTATTTTATAATCTACCAATGACAAAATTGTGCTAGATGTTAAGTTTTGCAAAAGAGGAACACTGGTAGGGAGCCACTGAGCTGTGTTTGTAATCAGATGTAGTAGTTTTCAATTTGCATTGCATTGAAAATATTTATTTTAGGTGTAGGAGGGGCATATTTTGAGTTTTGATATTTTTGGATATGGTTATTAGGCTACTTTTGATTAGTGATGGGAGAAACAAAATGAGTCACTGTTTTGAAGTTCGAAACACCACTCACTGTTGAACCCTGTTGGTCAGAACAATGTTTTATGTAAAGTAAAATCTATCCAATGCAGTTAACTAATTATCCAATAAGATTAAATATCCAGTGTAATATGTGTTTTTTAATCTATTTTCCATGGATGGCTCAACTAACCAAGCCAATAAAAGACTATTAACTACTATTATTCATTTTTATTATACTAATGTCAAATTAAAACATCCACAAATGTATAAAACTGATCAGAGATCTGGAAACAAACCATAGACACTTGTTCAATGCTTCTCCGCTAGAGGACGATCTCAGTGAAGATTATCACACTCCAGCGGTGAACCATTAACATTTCTAAACGTGTCGAAACAGTTATGACATAACGAAAATTCATTTACTGAAATCGCGTGAATTTGGCTGTCACGCTTGATGCACGTGTGCGATGCGGAGACAAACGAGGAGCAACAGGATCCAACGGAAACTCACTTTATTAATAAACGACAAACAAAAACACTTTAAATACGGGACAGAAAACGGCACTTCTAGTGCAAAACCCTGGAAGACTAAGAATAAACACGAAGAGCAAGGAGCAGACATCCACACACGACATAAGTCAATGAGAACGTTAACAACTGACAAAGACAAGGAGCACAGAAAGGTATTAAATGACAAACACGGGATTGGGAAGAACCAACGGGACTTGGGCATAGACGGGGAGCGTGCAGGACCTGGAAGATACATAAAGGAACCCGGATGTGACAGACGCGACAAGACAAGACTGTGACATTGGCAGTTTGATACACGTTCTGAACTACTGATTTAAAACAAAAGATTCGTAAAGGTTTCTTAGCGTCATGAAGCAGTATTTTGAAATCGCCCATCACAACTTTTGATTGGTCATTGTGTTATTTTCCTTGACCTAGCAACACTACCACACTTCCACAAGTCGCTCCTCCATCCATACCCCTACAGCAGCTTGTTTTCCAGTTGCCGTTTCTAAACTTGTCTCGTTCACCCCTGTGTCCTTGTAGACTTGTCCCTCATTGGCCAGTGGGAAAGTACTGACGTAATCTTAGTTATTATCATCCAGATTTAAAATCCTAAATATATAGAATGTTGAATAATACCGGGGTGACCTCAATGTGCCTGCGAGAAGATCTGGAGGTTTTGATCATATTACCAGATAATCTGGGCTGCTCTGTGTGTCATTGGCTCATTGTTTGATTGCTCCCAGGTGTTCCACGTTATGTGATTAGTTCTTGTGTATTTAAGCCCTCATGTCTGCCTTGTCATTTGTTGGGTATTGAAGATGTGGCTGTCTTAAGTTTTATGTGCCAGGTCATAGTCTGTAGTCAAGATCATGTTTGTGGTCTGTTTTAAGTTTTGGCTTTTGTTTGCATGGTTTGGATTTTCACCTTATTAAATGAGCTGCACTTGGTTTTATTATATCAGCATCCCTGTCTTTCTCCATGTAAGCACTGTTATACACAGGCCTGATTTCACAGACAGGGCTTAGACTAAGCCAGAAGTAGGCCTTAGTACAATTAAGGTATTTAAAGTGTCCTTAATCTTATTTTAAAAGTTACTAATTTTGTTTTGATGGGCTCCTACAACAGGTTTGCATGCATTAAAGGTAAAAACACTTTCACTTTCTCAAAATATACATGCCACATTTTTCAATGATTCTCAAACGTCTCGTCGGATGAATCAGTCTGTGCATATTCCTCTTTTCTGCGAGATACTCTGCTTGATTGTTAAGATGGCCCAGTCTGTTATGACTGGTCTACTCTGCTCTGATTGTTCAGATGCCAAGTCTTTTGTGATTGGTTTGATTGCCCAGTTTGTTGTGATTGGTTTATTCTGCTCTGATTGGTCAGATGACCCAGTATGTTATGACTGGTCTAACACTTACAGCGCTTGTTGGAAGTTAAACTCCTATTACCATAACTGAACTTTAGCTTCCTCAGTCTTCAGCGTTTGTACACACAGTAAAGACAGTAACGATGACATAAATTTTACCACATCAATCCGAGCATGAATTAGATGATGAAACATTGGAAGAACTACCGGTAGGTATTCAACCCAAGCCTTCATCGCAAGGACAACTTGAGTAGGACATTTCTCAGTGATACGCTACTCAGTTTGAGATACATTTATGAGATGTTGCAGCTGTAATTCCTCAACATCAGCATTACCAAGTCTCAGTAACAGAGTAACATTTAATATAACATTAAAGTATTCAAAATAAATCTTTCTTTATCTTTACAACATAGTTGGGCATTGTGCAAATGTCTTTTCTAGTGACATAGAACCAGTAATGTAGCGGGATTCAAATTACAGATGACTCCTCTAAGCGCTTCTGACTTTACAACATTTACATTCACAAACATCTATATTACACAATGCATGAAAGGGAATATTCAAACAGTCACAATTGGAGTACTTTAAGTAGCTTTTATAAATGTGCCCTAGAAAAAAATCATTACTGGTGTGCATCTTGAGACAAAAAAAAAATGACACTGATGTATTTTAAGATATGTTAAGATATGCTCCAAAAGACGGAAATGCAAACATCAACACTTCTAGGGGAGGACCTGTTCTGTAAATATCGGGTCATTTACTTCACCCTCTGTCTCCATCCATTGTGGTGTTCCACAGGGATCCATCCTTGGCCCTCTTTTGTTTTCACTCTACATGCTCCCTTTAGGACTAATATTCCAGAAATATAACACAAATTATCATTGTTACGCCGATGACCTCCAACTATATATCCCGATCAAACCTGGACATGACCTTTCAAGACCTGATTGACAAATAACTCACTGCAACTGAACGAAAATAAAACTGAAGTCCTTCTTCTGGGTACTAACAACTCCATTAAACACAGTTTAGTTAAGTTCCTTAACTAACAACTTACACACCCACGTAAAAAATCTTGGTGTTTATTTCGATCCTCTTCTCCAATTTGAAAAACATGTAAATACAGCAGTAAAGGGTAGCTTTTTTCAACTCCGATCTGTAGTAAAGGTTAAACACTTTCTTTCGAGAAAAGACCTTAAAATTGTGGTTCATGTACTTGTCACCTCTCGGTTGGATTATTGTAACTTTGTACATTGTCTTATCTCAATCTACACTGTCTCGGGTACAGATGGTTCAAAATTCAGCTGCCAGATTGATAACAGGAACAAAGAAAAGGGATCATATTTCTCTTGTCCTTGCCTCACTACATTGGCACCCAATAAAATTCAGAATCAACGTTCAAGGCACTGCAACATTTGGCACCAGATTATATATGTGATCTCAGCACAGCCTCTAGGTCTTTAAGATCTTCCGACCAGTTACTTTTATCTGTCCTTCGCTCTCGTTGCAAAACAAAAGGTGATAGGGCTTTCTCCATAGTCACCCCAAAGTCTTCCTTTGGACATTAGGGCTTCCTCATCTCTGAATGTTTTTAAGTCCAGTTTAAAATCATATTTTTATTCTCTAGCTTTTGAGTGATGCGTCGTATGAATTATATATATTTTAATTAGTTGTTTTCTGTGTTATTTATGTATGCATGTGTATATATATGTTTTTCTTTTCTCTTATATGTCTGATTTATTTTCAATGTGAAGCAATTTGAATCAACTATGGTTGTTTTACATTTGTGCTATATAAACAACTTGACTTGACTCCTATCTAGAGCATGTTTACATAGAAAAACAATGGGAAAGCAATGCAGTGGTATTCATAAACATGTTCTGTGTGAACTGCACCTAATCCATTGCTTGATTCTGCTTGAATGCCCCATTTGGCCAAACTGTGTTCAAACCAAATGTGAACTGTAGCTTGTTTTACATGAACCGCAACCTATGCAGGTCCATACTGATACACAGTACAGTTTGAAAAACCGATTTCACATAAACTAAACTAAAATATAATGTCAAAATAGACTCAAAACAACACAAAAAAATCTTGATAGACTCTTCAATCAAATGTTTTCCAGGCTTTACACATCTGTTTGACATTCTGTATATTGACATTTGTCCACTCCCACAGATATTACTGATATGGCCCGTTAAATGCTTTCCCTTTTCCTTTCATTCATACCTCCCTCCCCTCAGAGGAGCCTTCACTTTGTGATAAATGGATTTAGCATTGCATTTAGCCATGTGAGAATACACACGCCAACACACAATGCATGTGCATTGGTCGCTTCTTAATCTCTCTCTCTCTTACTCCATCATCTGCACCCCTCAATCATTACTATTTTCTGTGGTTTGTGAATTGTGGAATCTCCCTCATGAACTTGAACGAGTTTCCACCAATAAAAAGACAACACCCAATACATGCATGCTTTCCTGTGTACAAAAGCCACATAATGCTGGCCTTGTTCAGCACTGGAGTTGTGCTATGTAGTCCGGTATAGAGAAAGCATGCAAGGTGACGACTGGGTCAGATCTGGCCAGGAAATGGGAGATCATAGGGGGTCACTTGCTTTTGGCATATATTAAACTCTAACCCCTGTAGACTTCCACCTCCTTTTCAATACTAGTCCAGCACCATCTGTTTTATTTCCCATAGGGTATGAACACATTTATTGTTATATACCATGCATAAATTGCATTAAAAGTGGTTGAACATTATGTGCATCAGCTCTGGGACTTTCCGTCGTTTCTATCACTCTTCTTTTCTGTGTTTGTGTGACTGTATTAGACGTAGATCATTTAAAATTACTTTTTTTGCAGTTTACATTGTTTTGCCAGTTGGTGGCTAGATGTCTTTATGAGTGAATCAAATTAATTCAACTGATTCATTCAAACACTGATTTATTCAGGAACTTACTCCATTCATCTGAATTTACCCACTTCCCTATTATATAGTAGGCTCTAAAACAGCAAATGAAAAGTACCTAAAAGACTTCTTGCTTTTGCCAAGATTTGCATCTGATCAACACTTTTCTTTCTCATGAGGGCACATGAAAGGAGTTGTGAATGGAAGTGAAATGTGCCATCCCAATATGCACTTACGCTCTAGTGGACCTTTATTATTTAAGTCTACGAGACCGTAGAGTATTCCATTTATCATTTTGTTTTTCAGAGGGAAGGTTGTGAGCACTCACTTTGCGGTCGATGTGTCCTCAACTTTTCCGCACTGAAGCAAACTTCGTCATCCGTCCAACAGTCAAAGCAGCATTGCGTCACAAAAGTGTGGACTCGAGTGCAAGTGTTTAGGGTGCCAGTGACGCTGATACCATGATAACATGGTAGATGTAATACGTCCACAACTACTTATGAGTTGAATTACTGAATCAATAAACTAAGTGATTCACTCAAAAATACAGATTCATTCATGAATGAAACCTCAACCTCTGTGACTCGAAGACAGTTCATGCAGCTTTTATATATACGCTTTTATATATACAGTAATACCTCGGTTTACGAATTCGTTCCAAGAGTGAGCTCGTAAACCAAAATGCTCGTACACCAAAACAAATAAGAATGCACTAAAAATCAATTAATTCGTTGCACACGACCACAAATGCCCATTTTAAATATTTTGGGGGTTTTACACTATTAATTGCAGTTAAAATTGTAACCATTAAGATCTCATATAAATACTAATTAATAATTGACAATTAAATTCTAAAAATACTTGACAATTTACTGTAATGCCAATTAGGTTTGAGCAGCGCAAGGATGAGAGCAAATGAGTGAATTTATTATTATAGTGCAGAAAACAAAATAAGTGATAATCCAGAGTAAAAGTCGTGGAACATGGGAGCCATGAACGAACGAACTCACGGGAGCTGTGAATGAATGAACTCACGGGAGTCGCGGGAGCCGCTAACGAACGAACTCACGGGAGCCGCAAACGAACGAATTCAAGGGAGCCACCAAAGAACTAATTCACGGGAGCCGCCAAAGAACGAACTCACGGGAGCCGCAAACGAACAAATTCACGGGAGCCGCCAAAGAGCTAATTCACGGGAGCCGCGAACGAAAGCAGGGAGATAGGCAGATGATATGAGAATCAGGTGTTCAGTGACCACACACACATACACACACACACACTCAGGCAGAACTAAGAGACAATGAATTCATGAACCGTGACAGTTGCTGCTTAGAGCTACTGTACGTGTATATTTCACTACGTGAACAATAGCGATCACAATTAATTAATGTTAAGAATATGAGGTAAAAACCTTTGTAAATCACTTATAAAAGTATCACTGTGGTGAATGATGCAGCCAAACCAAGCAATGCTGAGAGAATGAATGAGTTAAGGGGTGATAAAGGAGTTGGAACCTCGTGACTGTGTAATGAGAGGCTGTCATTAGGATATTTCCAGTAAAAATGCGCACAACTATGCTGAGCGTTAGGACTTTTTCCACACAAAAATGCGCCTGGATGAGGGAAATTTTTTCTCGTATACCGATACAATGCTTGTACACCGATTCGACCCTCCATGCTCGTACACAGATTTGCTTGTATACCAAGTCGCTCGTAAACGAGGTATTACTGTATTAGAAATGGCAGTACATATAAATGTATATGTATATATAGTGGAACCCGGTTATGTCAACGGCCTCGGGGGTTGCAAAAAAGCGTCGAGATAACCGAGGATCGAGATAACCAAAAGCCAATATGGCGATTTGTTTGATGAAGTGATCGGCATGCTATAAAAATGTACATACACTGTATATGTTTGTTAACAACAAAAGTCAAATGTGCACCAACTAACAGCAGAGATTGTATCGGCTACTTTGTTTATGTTGGGAATATACCTTTAAGACGGCATATGTTGTTGAGCGCTGTTCTGGTGTGAGCACGCTCGGGGGAGAGTGTTTTTGAGTGAGGAGAGAGATGGCTGCTCTACCGCTGACTGTTATATAGCATAATCTACTGTTTACATTTTCCTTTTTTTATTTGTGATGTTTGTCGGAGTGTTTTCTTTTTCCTGGTTTGTACTTGCGCTCTTTACATATTTGAGAAGAGTGTGCTGGTACGAAACCCATCTATAAAGCTCGTAATCTGGGCAGTCGTCAACCACTCTGACAGCCAGTGCAAGATTTACCAGTATACGATAAAAAACACCTTCGATTCTCGATACAAACCTTTAATTATATTCTCCAACATTGCAAACACAATTTCGCTCACAGCGTAAACACAGTCACAACACACATAAACACATTAGCTCGGACACAATTCTGAAAAGTATTACACATGCGGTTACTATGGTTTCGCGGCTGCACGGCACTGCGCCGCAAGAGTGAGTGAAACGTCTTTGGAGTGAGCGACTATACGGACCGTGACACACAAGCAGTGCAAACTCAGCACATGCGCAATGAACTCGGTACTATCATTAGTCACGGGGATCGAGATAACTGATGTTAAGTGGCGACTTTGTCCCTCTTTTGTGCTCGAGATATCAGGGTTCGGCGACATAAAAGAATCGACATAACCGATAAGAAAATGCTAAGACAAATAGGGAGTTTGGCGATTCCACTTCAAAAACGTCAACATAATAGGGTTGGCGAGTTAACCGAGCTCGAGATAAGTGGGTTCCACTGTATTAGAAATGGCAGTACATATATTGTGTGTATATATATAAACATTTACCCATGTGTAATTGTAAACAGTATTGTCACACGTATGTGCTTTTTTGGTTTAGTTGTACCTGTCTATTTTGTTCCCATTTTCCCACCTGTAGATTGTTTCTATGTTTACTGATTTGAGTTACACACCTGCTTCAGTTTGTGTTAATTAGCTTTCTGTGTGTATTTAAGGCCCAGGAAATAAAGCTTGTCCAACACAGTAAGACTACTTCATATTTCTCTTCTAACTGAAAAATTCCTTCCTGATTCTGTCTTTGATGACATTTCTTAGGCTTGTGTATATCTGGACAGCAAGCTTCTATTTACACTTTCCCCAACTCTCCTCTCAAAGGTTAAATCAAAGGATGTTTTTTATTTCATTTCTCAGACTCCTGTTATATGCAATAAGCCCTTTGAAGCAGGCAAGACTGGGCTCTGAACCTTTGGAGAATTCATCCAATGATTTAAAAAAAGGCACATATTGTCCACACCGTGCATAAGCGTGTCGATCTTAGAGAGGCTTATTAACATCAACCTTGGCTTCGAGCTCAGAGCAAAGCATGGACTTTTCCATTACTGCACGCTACTTCCTTTTTTACTTGCTCTTCTCACATCCTCTCTCCAAGAAAGCAAACAACGTGATGGATTGTCTTATGTTTCTTATTATTTCAGTCCAAACCATCTGTCTATCTTGTCCCATACGTTGGCATATATTCCCATCGCTCGGCTGGCTGTGGGAGGAGAAATATTGGAATTGTTTACTTTTCCCTGAACTTTCCATATCAATTCACCTTAGCACTGCATCATGGCATCTGCAAGGAGTCAGGAGTATCACAGCTGGGATAGAAAGACAAAGTATTGCCAAATGAGCGAGCAGGTTTGTGAGTGCACTTTGTACAATGTGGACATGAATACTGAAGCTTAGAAACAAAAATGGGTAATCAGATTTGATCATGGCATTCGAGAAATCTCATCAAAATATTGCCAGTTTACTGAATTTAATCAAGCTGTGGCAATATTTAGATGTTATTGTGTTTAAAAATGCAGGGAATATTATCACATGTTTGAAAGCAAAATAATAGAGAAGTGGCTTTAACCACCTTTACGGAGACTTTTTTTTTTATTTATTTGCACCTTTTGTGCAATTGAAAGGTTCATGGTTCTTCATGGAACCATCAATGCCAGAAAATAACATCTACTTTTAAGAGATTAATTTTGCATGATTCGTGTGATTCCTGATATTAGGGCTGCACAATATTAATAAAAAATGTAGTTGCAATATCTTGCACTCTTCTGTAGCTCAAACGGCTGTGAAGTCATGGGTTCAATTAGCAAGAACTGATAAATTATCAATGCATACATTGAATGCAATGTTAGTCACTTTGGATAAATGTCTCTGCCAAATGCAAAATAATGTTTTTTTTTTTTTTGCAATATATATTGCATTATAATTGGGCCGATTCTCTAGGGGAGTGCAACTGCACAGAAAATAAAAATAATTATAAAAACAAAACTGCAAATGACATTTTAATGAGTGAAATCCATCCTTTTAGAACTGGACGAATTTGGGAAAAAACAATGTTCAGAGTGTTCACACTTGGGTATATTCTTTACATTCAAATCTTTTATAAAGAACTCTTTCCACAATTTTAATAAGGTATATCACAAAGACGTTAGTTAATTGAAAAAAAATTCTTAACATATAATCTTAAAAGGTAAATTAGCAAAAGCAGCCTGTTTAAAACTAAGGGTCGGAAGGAGAGTAAGAAAAGTGTACAATTATATTGCTTGTACATTATGTATTTTGTGCACAAAAAAATTTTTTTAGTGGGTTTAACAGTTAAAAATAATGTGTAGCAGAATTTGCCCCGTGAATATTTGCTGGTATGTGTATATACTCACATGCTTCAGTGATGAAGATCTTCTATGCCTGTCTGAAATACAAACATTTTGTGAACTCTTGACTCCTGACTAGCTCTCATATGATTTAATTCATCATCCTGTTCATCTGCGTGCAACTTAATTTGGTCAAACTTCCATGAAGGCATGCAAGTTCAATCGTACAACATTCCTCTTTTTTAGGGTAAATAAAAAGTAGAGCATTAAAGTATACAGGTATATTTATTTTCACTTAGGGAGGCTGTTCTTGGGGTACGTGACAGAATTCCTCTCCAAACAGCTCACCTCCTTTTGACCTTGAAAAAAAAATCTAGTGATATAAAAACACCCCAAATTCATTCATGCAGACCCACAACAGAGAAAGAATAAATTAGATCAGCATGTGGGGGTGAAACCCCAAATGTAAACTGCTTGAGGAAAATGTGACTGCAGAGACGAAAGGATGAAACTTATTCTGATTTGCGGAATGTGTCTCCTGATTTCATTCCTCTGTCTGTTTTTATGGGTGTGCATTGCACAGATCTGTGTGTATGTATGCTACACTAGTAAAATAACGATTCAAAAGATGGTTTCTTACAATTCCAATGTATAAGTCACAATTCTAAGTTTAATTAAGTTTAAAACTTGCAATTTCTGACTTAATTTCTCACAATTCTGGCTTTTTCTTGCAATTGTGTTTTAAACTCATAATTCTTACTTTATTTCTCACAGCTGACTATTTTATACGAATTGCCGACTTTATAACTTCCAAAATTGGACTTTATTTCTGATGTCTCTCTTATGTCACACATTTCTGAGATCCTGTTGTCTTTACTAATGAGCTGATAAGTTGAATGAGGTGTGTTTGATTGACAACTGGGAGCCACTGATATAAAGAACCATTTTTCACTATTTAGATCAATTGTGAAATGGAAAAGTTCAGTGGATGTTAAAGGTTCTTCTTAGAAACACGGACACCAGTCAAGAACCTTGATTTTTAAGAGTGCACGAGTAGATGTGTTTTTAATTACTAAATTATTCTCCAGCAGCATTGAGTATGTGTCAGGGGATCAGGGTGGAACAGGGTTGTGCAGAGGCAGATGGGTGGAGGCAGGATGATGTCACTGCTCTTTTTTTGCCCATGGGGAGTATGGAAGTACTACAGGAGGACATGGTTTCACTGCAGGTTTACTATTGTGTTACCTCAGCAGCATTTGCACACATCAAACGTGCTCAAGTTTAAAGCGATCATATCATACTCTTTTCTTTTTTTATTTCCCCCCTTAGGCCCACTTATAATCTGTGTGGATCTTCTCAGAAAAATTACTGACAAACATTTTTGTTGCTGAAGGGTGGTTTGATTTCATTTCTGATTGGATTCACATAATCCAATCATAGTGTGCTCGGGATTGACCCGCTTGAGCTGAAATAGCTGAACTCTGGAAAACTCAAGCACTTTTAAAGTGAGTTAATTTCACAATATCCTTTATGGAATTAATCAGCAATATCGATAACATCATAAGTTACGAGACGATTGGGGTGAGTAACATTTTAAAAGAAGTCTTTTATGCTCATCGCGGCTGCATTTATTTGATCAAAAATAAAGTAAAAACTGCAATATTTTAAAATATTATTTAAAAAATTACAATTCAATCTTTTTATCTGAATATATTCTAAAATGTAATTTATTTCTGTGATTATTCCAGTCTTCAGAAATCATTAGGAAATTCTAGGCTGAAACAGAAACACTCTAGACAGTACCGAGAAAACTTGAAAAAGGTATAAGCTCAGTCTAACAGCCCAGGCGAAGCAGGCCTCAATATAGCAAATATAGCAAAGACTGGAGCTTAGGGAGCGCAGGAGACGACTGGCGTTTAGGGAGCGCAGGAGATGACTGGAGCTTAGGGAGCGCAGGAGACGACTGGAGCTTAGGGAGCGCAGGAGACGACTGGAGCTTAGGGAGCGCAGGAGACGACTGGAGCTTAGGGAGCGCAGGAGACGACTGGAGCTTAGGGAGCGCAGGAGACGACTGGAGCTTAGGGAGCGCAGGAGTCGACTGGAGCTTAGGGAGCGCAGGAGTCGACTGGAGCTTAGGGAGCGCAGGAGACGACTGGAGCTTAGGGAGCGCAGGAGTCGACTGGAACTTAGGGAGCGCAGGAGTCGACTGGAGCTTAGGGAGCGCAGGAGTCGACTGGAGCTTAGGGAGCGCAGGAGACGACTGGAGCTTAGGGAGCGCAGGAGACGACTGGAGCTTAGGGAGGGCAGGAGACGACTGGAGCTTAGGGAGCGCAGGAGTCGACTGGAGCTTAGGGAGCGCAGGAGACGACTGGAGCTTAGGGAGCGCAGGAGTCGACTGGAGCTTAGGGAGCGCAGGAGTCGACTGGAGCTTAGGGAGCGCAGGAGTCGACTGGAGCTTAGGGAGCGCAGGAGTCGACTGGAGCTTAGGGAGCGCAGGAGTCGACTGGAGCTTAGGGAGCGCAGGAGTCGACTGGAGCTTAGGGAGCGCAGGAGGCGACTGGAGTGCAGGGAGCGCAAGAGACGTCCTGAAATGTCTTCCTGACATGCACTAAGGGTCAGGCTTGCTGAAGTAGCAAGGGGAGCTGGCCTCAGTGGAGCTGGCTGGATAGTGGGTGTAGGGTGAGTTGGGTCATTCAACCTCTCACCGAATGGGGCTGGTCAGTGGCTGGGCATTTCTTCCATCTCCCCTACCACATAGGCAGAACCGTTCAGGATGAGGACATAGTTGAGGAAATCTGCTACGGGCCCATAGCAGACCTTGGGGGACACCACTAGACACAGTCCATAGTCTAGCCCAATCCGGAAATGTGAGTTGAGTTTAGCTTCACTCCATCTCATAAAATGGGACATCTCCAGAACCGTCTTCCAGCAGCCGGCTTGACAACCTAATGAGGTGACTAATGACGAGACAGGTGCATGGAAAAACACTGGGAGAGTATGAGGGGAGCCAGCAAGTGAACAGAGACATGACACTACACATGTAGTATTTTCTTTTTTTATGTTTACACGTTTAAATTAATAAACATTTAAACAAATGGCTTGCTGTAAGTTTACCTATCATTGGTATTTTTTATGTATATTATATGCTGGTGAAATCTATAAATATTGTAAGACAAAATACTGACTACATTTACAGGATAAAATCAAACAAAATTGAGCTACTGGCAATTATTACAATGTTAGCAAAGTCATAATTTTGTTTTCAGGACATTGTTTCCAATTGTTTCTGTTGTATGTGATAATGGCAGCAGCTGGGAATCTTTCTGCACATGTAGGGGCAAAGAGAGACCACCATTTACTTATCCGCTCATACATCCATTTTTTTATCTGTTAATTCATCTTAGCAAAATATTTTGGGAACGGCACAGTGAAACTGGGCTCAAAAACACACCAAAAAGTGCACATGCATATACAGAACAAAAATAAGCGATTAAGGTGTTCACCTTAATCGCTTATTTTTGTGCTGTATATGCATGTGCACATTTGTGTGTGTTTTTCTTCTGTGTGTGCAGTTTGGCAGAGCTGCAGATGTGATTATGAATCTCCATGTTGCTATTAAGCTCAGTAGATTCACATAAAGACTTGCAGGAGCCTGACTCAAAATGACCTTGTAATAATGCTAACGTTACATCCAGACACACTATAATGAGAACCCAGGTAATTTTGAAAGGTTAAGTTTATAATGGAAAAATTCAAACAAACAGGCTCTGGTTCCAATTACACTGGCGTTTCCCACCCCCAACCAACAAAAGAGGAAGAAACGAGCTAACTTTTGATTCCCCTTCTGCAATCCACAGACCTCTCTAATAAATAAATACACTTTTTGTAGTGCTCAATTCTTCCCATGCAGCACCTTGCTTTTTGTTTCGTTCAGTATGAAAGGGGAAGGGTGGAGTAAAGTTGAGGAAGACTTTTAGACATTTCTTTTGGGAAATGTAACTGTTCTCTTTTTTAAAAAAACTGGTAGAAGCCAAACAGAGAGTCTGCAAGTGGCACATGGGAATCTTAAAATGGCTAGCATCCACTGGCATGAACAAGATCCCAGTACCTAATACTTGGTGTGGGTATCTTTAGTATGTCCTATGACTGTTTTCAGTTATTATATGTACACAGTTTATTTACTGTGAAATCAAAATCCAAAAATCTTTCCTATGCTTTCAAAATATACTTTTGTCACAGTCTAGCCAAAATAAAAAGGTGAATTTCAACTCACAAAAAATAAGTTCTAAGAACATTTTGATAAAGTTCCCATTCGTTTTCGGAAAATACAAACTTCTTTCATGAAACTCTAGATGGTGCAGGCTGATCCTAAAATGGCTGTCCATAACTCAAAGGCTGATATGTCCTTAACTCTATCTGCTTCATGTCATTCTCTGTACGACACAGCTTATTTGTCCCTGCTATATCAGTAGCCAATCAGCTTTCTAATAATTGGTCAGCATTTGCTGTAGCAGTTGCAGTACACTTTCAGAAACCCTCCCCCTTCCCCAGCTCCACCTGTATAGAACTGCTACCGCTAATTCTTGTATGTTATATTGTACATTAGCAGCATGTCTTACTTGCTCACAGCAGTGTGTCATGTAAGTGTTGGCAGTAGGAAGTCCCATACTTGCTATGAAGCAACAGCAGCATAGCAGATCTATTACGCCAAGACCAAACATATCAACATTACCATTACAACGTCAAAGACTGTCATGACAGAACGTTATTTCTGAAAGTTCACAGATTATGTTTTAGAAAAGGTACATGGCTGCGCACCAAGAAAGTGTGTGTGTGTGTGTGTGTGTGTGTGTGTGTGTGTGTGTGTGTAATCGAGTTTACTGATACTCAGAAACAGGTTAACAGCATATTTTCCCTTTGCATGCAACAATCAGATAAGATTTTGTAAAATATTATCTGTTTTAAGATGAACTGATAAAGAGTGGATTACAAGCTCAACTGACATTTCCCATTTGTTCTGAAGATTTTGATCATCCTGTTGATCATCCACAAAGAATGACTCACACATTCCATATCTGAAGATGCAAAAGGAGATAAAAAAAATAGAAGGGACTCCACTTGCACAATAAGAGAAAAGAGTCTCTGTGAATCTTTATAATTGTTTTTTGTATATTAGGTAATGGCTTAAACGCTTTAATTTAATTACAATTTATTAATACAATGAATTTATTTTATGCCTTAATTAATTAAATTAAATGTGAAGGTCCTTTTTGTTATTGAAGCAAAAATGAAACTCAAATGATATTATTAGAACATGCATACTCTAAAATATTTAGAGTGCAGCATTATTTTAGTGCATAAACTTGCATTGGTCGCCAATTGCCATTCGCATCAAATTCAAATTCACTGGCCTACAGAACAATCACTGGACCTGAACTCACTGTGCCCTCCAGAAGCTTGTGTTGGAGTCCTAAATTGCGATCAGATGCTTTCTCAACTGTTGTTTTCTCACTGCTTTATTTTTTGTTGTTTATTTTGTTATTGAGAGGAGTTTGCAGCACATATAAACATATTTATCTAAACGACATTCTCAGTGGGTGATGACGGGATGTTTGCTAACAGTGTATCGCAGAAAATTTATTTCAAACTTCCTTTTACTGACAAGTGAAAAATAACTTCCCAGTGAGTATATTGGGGGCACTAATAAGTCGGTGAAGTTATCTCTGCATAACACAAAATATTTGACATGTAATTTCAAAATTAGTTTGTAATATCTATTGAACCGCACCTCCCTCAAATGAAATGAAGACTAGAGGATGTCCAAGAGGAGATGCAATGTATATAAAATTGTTAGACCAGCAGGAATGTGTTATTGGGGTTTGGGAGGGAACAGTTGCTGTAATATGAGTGGACCTCAGCTCAGAGTTGGTCTCAGTGGACCCCTTTCAGAGAGCATTTCACTGAGCCCAGATGTATTTAGGCAAATCCTTTCCCTTACACATCTTTCACTGGTGCACCGTTGCCGCCTTGGGCCCTATCAGAGCAATTCCTGCAGCTGTTTGACAGTCTGATGCAGTGATAGGGATGTGTATGCTGAAGACATAGTCTCAAACAGGAAGCGAGGGCTAATGATTCACAGATGGTTGGGATGGCTGCAGCGCTCAGGCTTGGGCTTCGTCATGGTGCATGTTTGTGATTTATTCGGCTGTTACTGTGGAAAGGGGCCGTGGCAGAGGGGCTGAGCTCAGGGCTGGATGGGGGTGGGCAGTTTAGTTAAGTCATCTCCCCTTCAAGCATAGTGTGATTTGGGAGGTCTAATGTTTACTAGAACACCACAGACCCCTAAATCTGAGGGTCCCCTTTCTTAAATATCAAAGTAGCTGTGTTTCCATTTATGAATTCCAATTTATATTGAGTAAGAAAAACATCAAATGTAATTGTATACAAAAATAACTGGCAATATACTATATTATCATTTTACTAATGATGCCAAAGTGAAAATCGTCATGGGTAGGTTGTGTATAAATGCCCGAGCAGGAAGGAGCATTAAAATAAATGTATTAAAAGACAAACTCATATGTTTGATCAGGGTGTAATCCAACATACACAACTAAACGTCAACGAGAACTGACAGAGAACAAGAGGTTTGAATTGAATGATTTGTATTATTAAATATAAATTCACAATATTTTATGCTTCCTAATCGCTTCCTAATATCCTTGAGGTTTAATTGAATTGTAGTTATTGTTAGCAATTGGCTGGCGTGCGATACGGAGAACCTACACCTACACACCTATGATCCAAGAACATCCACACACTAGGCACATGAAACGTCAACGATTGACAGAGACAATGGAGAAAATGAAGGTACAGCTGTACCTCGAGATACGAAATTAATCCGTTCTGAGGCGGCCTTCGTATAATGAGTTTTTCGTATCTTGGAACACATTTTACATGTAAAATGGCTAATCCGTTCTAAACCCTCCAAAAACACCCTATTAAATTTCATAATAAAGCTAAATTGACCTATAAACAATGAAATAACGTAAAATGTCAAAGCTTACCTTTCGAGTGAGGCTATCTCCGAAAGTGGCGGCAGAGGAGGAAGAGGACAAACGGCAGATAAAGTAAAGTTTCGGGTGCGGAGTGGCTGAGCTAAAGCACGCCAGCACGTACGTATAGAAGATGCATGATGGGAGGGATGCTGTCCAATTAGAGAGAAGGATATCATGGCTTGGCTAGCATCAGGAACCAATGGGAGAGCAGGAGGATGGTGGCGAGTCTACTATAACTAAGATGGCGGCGTGCGGCGCGAGTTTCAAAATTGTTATGGGGCGAATCTCGGACTTTCAGAAACCTTTTGTATCTTGAAAACTTTACATATGTAGAGCAGTAAAATTATTCGTCTTTGCTTTCGTAACTTGGAGAATCGAGCCTTTCGTATCTTGAGGTACTACTGTATAAATAGATGGGGAAACAAGGAGCACCTGGCAACAAACGAAAGGGGAGGGGTTACATGACAATCTACGGAAACTCAGAAGGGACACACAAGCGGGACGTGACGTGACTGTGACAGTTATACTGTGATGATTAGGTGTTCCCTTAATTTTGTCTGATCATTTTGTATTTTATTTCTCACTATAAGGAAACAAAAACTAAGACTGACAATAAAACAAACAAAAATAAATGAATAAATCACAATTCATCTTTTGAAAAGCAGAATCATTAATTATCACGTTAAACCTAATTCATACCTTATTATGTTAACTTTGACTACCTTAAAATGCATGGTAAAACTGCTTTGGATCACCTAGTATCTACTTACAGACCACAGTTTGAAACCCCTTTGTTTAAATTTCTGCATTTGGCAGACGTTTATATCCAAAGCGACTTACATTGCATTCAAGAAACACATTGAATCAGTTCTTGCTTTCCCTGGGATCGAACCCATGACCTTGGCGTTGTAAAGATCTTTGTTTGAGAAAGTTTGAAAATTGGAACATGCTTTTTATGAATGAAGGCCATCACTGTAGTGATTGAAGGAGCTTCTAGATCAGTTTTGGCAGATAGGTCACCAACATCTGGGCTCAGTGAAATGTTCTTTTGCACATTAGCAAGGGCATTTTAACATTACAATGGCTGGTGGATCTTTGTTTTTTTTATATAAGCTGACTCACATGATATCTGATCATCATTGTGTGAAACATAAACATTCAACACAGATCTCAGAGCTGTTCATGTAGGAGCCATGAAAATCTTGGACAGATTTGGTCTGAGAGATTGAGTAAAGTAAAAACAGCAGCCGTAATTATAGCCGTCCCACTTCAGACAAAGCCTTATCTTTCATTATGCCACAATACAGCTCTGAACTTTTGTCCAAGACCCAAATAACCTTAAGGGATGTGTTGTGCAGAACCTGGTGGTAGACCAACAAAGTTACTTATATTTCTATCTTGTTGCAAGGGAAGGGAAAGAGAAACAATGCTGACAGATTTAAATGCGACAGCCAAAGTTCTCGACAAACCAGCACCATGATTTGTTGATCTAACCCGTTTCAGTGCCGAGACATATGTGAATTAATGCTTCTCTCCTCCACCCTGCCCATTTCAATATGTTAGCCTCATTTGTTCAGGACGTCCTCCCTTCATTCTTTGGTGACATAATACTCATTTCAGCCCACACCCATGAAGCTTTTTTTCAACCATGCAGTCGATGAATTACATTTGCTCTATCTTTCATCAGATTCACCCCAGAATGATGGTGGCTCCTCCTTCTACCAGACACATGTGAAATTCCCAAGGTCGCTCTGCATCCAAAACTAATAACGAAGCCTCCCTGATTACTGTCACACTTTCTTATGTGGCGTGGTATGAGGTGTCACTCCCACTAAACTGTCCTTCTCTCAAAGCAGACAGAAATCAGAGAGCCCGAGTGACTCACAAGGACTGTCTGCTACAAGGAACGCCAGCTGTTAATAACGGAAAAGATTTCAGTCACAACATATGTTTTTAGTCATCAAAGTGTTCAACATCAAGATTTTGGCATGTGATAAAATGTAATCACTACAAAACGTATTTTGGATAGAAATAATGTGGTGCAGAAGAGAGACGTAATCGTACAGTCAAGCCAAGTCAAGCAAACAAACAAAATTCACAATCTGCATATATTTTCTGAGTAACTCTTGTGGAAAAAGAACTACTCTATACTTATACTATGCCATACTTTAAAAAGTTTTTAAATTTTTTTTTGGATATTAGTACATACTTCAGTACACTTCTTTTCATAAAGGTTAATTCGACACTGGAACTTTTGGTGCGGACCTGTTTGACGTCAGTTTGGTTGGCGTGAAAACAGTTTTCCAACAGTTGATTTGAGCACAGTCTGTCCTATATCGCAGATGTTGAAGCAAAAAGCAACAATGTGAAGGCAAGAATGGTTCAGAATCAAACTGTTTGTTAAAACAACCTCATTGTGCATTAATGTTTAGCATTACACTACCGTTTATATGTTTAAAATACAGGTTGTGACACTGGGATGATCCATTCTGCTGCTTTATTGGTCAATAAACTAAATGAAGCCAGACCCAAAGTTCTCTGACTGATTTAAACCAGAAACGCTCATCTCATTCTCAATCATGACTTACTTTGGCATTATTTACTGCTTCAGCACAAGGAAATGTTTAAGGTAGAATATTGGATTTTCTTATGGTAAATAGATGTTGTTTTAATAAGATGGCGTCATATGGCTCTTCCTGTCGGGCTATATTATAAACAGCTGCATAAAACTTCTGGCATCATTCATTGTGTACTTGTGAGCCATAATTAACATTCACAGGGAGGAAACCTTTCTGTTTACAGTGGGATCAAAAAGTCTGAGATCACATTAAAATCTGGGATGCAAAATCTCATTTAAACCTTGAAAAAGGAAAGTTTTAAAGTTTTTACATTTCCACAGCTGCCATTTAAATTCATGACAAGGCATTTAATCAGTCTGTGTTTTGCCAAATCACAATCAAGTTTACAGTGCCTACATTATGTTTGATAACAAATTTATGAAAATATGACTGACTATTGGTCCTCTCTGATACAGGCAACTCATATGAACTCACATTCTTATAATATTTCATTAAACCAAGGATTCTCAAACTATTTTGAACTCATTTGAAGGGACTATATTAACCACTTAGATTCAAGGTAGTAATTCAATAATTTAACTACACATTTACGTTATCTGATTTCTGTTAATGGCCACACAACATGCAATTAAATAAAATGTCATCCTTTTTTTAAGTAAGTATTTATTTAAAGTGTTATTTTAAGTGTTTTGTGAGCGAAACATAGTTTTTCCTCGAGAACACAAACATTTTGTGTCCAAGGACATAGTTTCTCATGGAATAGCGAACATTTTGCTAGCAAGCCCAAAGTTTTTCGGAGGAACATAAACATTTTGTGCACAAATGCAAAGTTTTTATGAAAACACAAACGTTTTGCAAGCAAATGCAAAGTTTTCCATGGGGACGCAAACATTTTGCGATTAAATCCAAGGTTTCTTGAGGAACGCAAACATGTCATACACAACTTTTTCAAGGGAACGCAAATATTTTACGAGCAAACAAACTTTTTTGTAGGAACACAAAGATTTTACGATCAAATGCAAAGTTTTCCATGGGAACGTAAACGTTTTGGGAGGGAATGCAATGTTTTTCGGTTGAATGCAAACATTTTGCGAGCTAACGCTACTACGTCTCTCAGGGGAATACAAACAGTTTCTCGGAGGAGCTCAATAATTTTGCGAATGAACAAAAAGTTTCTTGGGGGAACGCAAAAATTTTGCGACTGAGCGCAAAGTTTTTATTGGGAGCGCAAACTTTTGTCTCTCATGGAATAGCGAACATTTTGCTAGCAAACCCAAAGTTTCTCAGAGGAACACAAACATTTTGTGCACAAATGCAAAGTCTTTTATGTGAATGCAAACATTTTGCGAGCAAATGTAAAGTTTTTCATGGGATCATAAACGTTTTGCAAGCAAATAAAAAGTTTTCCATGGGAACGCAAATGTTTTGTGAGCATATTTTTTTATATCACCATGTCCTTTTGAGGGCTCTGTAAGTACATGCTATAAACACTCGCATAGAGATGTACCCTGTGCCACAATTGTGGTGTTCAAAATGGAGGACAGAGCTGACCTTCCTTACTAATATAGTTTAAAAAAAAAACGTTCAATAATTTGTTATATTTCTGTAGTCTGCCCAATAATCCATAATTGTTAGTAGTAAATTAAAAACTCTTGGAGAGCACCATGTATAAAAAAAGATTGCTCTCTTAATGGTCCAGCACTATGAAGTGAATGGACAGCCAGTAAGTCAAGTATGTTTATTACCCTCCCTGCGACCTGCATCAAACAGGGAGATCAGGGTAAACGTATTGCCCTGCCGGCACTAGCCCATTACTCTGACCCATAATCCATCCATCTCACAGAACAGCAGAACTCCTGAGCCAAACCACAGCAATACCATCCAACACTCAAAACCTAAGCAGAGTAAGTGCATAAAAAAAGGGCTGGCACAGGGAACGCCTCCCTCACTGTATTTACAAACACAGCTGCTGCCAAGGGGGGACTCATGAGGGCGGGGCAGAGAAGAGGACGCTTATAGTCGCTCTGACTGCACCAAAACATGTTTAAAAGTCCAGCGCTGAGAGGCCCAAGCATTTACCAAGAGTTATACTGAAGACACTGGCAAATTTGTTATTGAAACCGTTTGAATAAAAGTTGAAATCCTGTTTGTATTCGACTTCAAAGCGACTACGATGGGATCTATTTGCAATGCAATTCAGATGCATGAGTAAACAGACACGTGCCAACATTCTGGGCATACCATGGGGCCACTGGGAGGCGCCTATGGGGCTCCACAAACACTATGAACACTCGCACACTTTCTGTGCCACTAAGTAATAGTTTTAAAAAGATCTTGTTGTAAGTGTGCAAAACTTAAAAGCTCTTTATAACATGCATGCAACTGCATAATGAATTCATGATAATAGCCAATATCACTGTGCATGCTTTGCGTTTGTTAAAGAGTTAACTTTCCTCTGAGCCCACCAACATATTTCTCAAGTTAAAAATGTTTTAAATCTGGAATCAATGCTTTATTGCATATTTCAGCTCTCTTTCTATCTAACCATCTAAAGTGAGAAGTTTGGGAGGGAAAAGAAAGAAAAGTGTGACGTAGTGACGCTCCAGGGCGGTGTTCTCACGTTTCTAAAAAAAAAAAGGGGGGGGGGGGGGGAAAGAAAGGAGGAAAAAAAGCAAACACTGCTGTGGTACTACATCTGGAATACAGAGCCTCGTGCTTTGAGAATCTATAGTGGGATCCCATAGTAAACGCAGCCCAGTGTTTTCTTCCTGCTCTCTTTCGCTTTCAAAGGATTTTAATCTCTCTCACACCTGTAAGTTGGAGAACTTGGATAAGTTTTCTTTTTTCTTTGGTTCATTTGTGGAATATTAAGTACGTCATTTCAGGAGATTCAGGCACGTTTGTCTTTATTAATATTTTTTCCATAGGTAGAACTCTTTGCTCGTTGTTTGTTGTTTGTTGTCTCTTGTCTTTATTTTTCACGGGAAGTTTGCGGTTTCATTCAAAGTTTAATATTATGATTTATTGGAACGATGATTTGCCTTTAACAAGGGTAAAAGTTTGTCACTCAAGTTTGTCATATTAGTGGTATTTAAATTGGTCGTCTTAATATACTTATTTTGATATGAGCACAACTTAAGTTTTCATTGAAGTCGCAGTTGCGGCGGAGTTTTGCAATAACGGGTCTGGATGAAAACAACGATGCTTAGGAATGTTTTACCTCCTTTTCTTATTGTTTACTTTATTAAATCTGCCTCAATTCTTAGTGCATGATCATTTTATTCGTTGTATTTTTGTTAGCCTCTCATAATCTACTTTCAGAGGCGGGGGGAAACTTTAGTAATATAAATAAACAGTTTAGACGTGACGAAAAAAAGGCGGCAGCTCGAGGGAGGAAAAATGTGACATAACTGGATTGTCTATGAGGACGTGTTTTTCTGATAAATTTAGATATTTCGATGGCTTTTCAAACACTGCAGTGTGGTTCTCAACGTAATGTATCCACAATACAGATGTTTTCTATTAAAATGTAGAAGAAAGAGAAAATAGACTGAATAGAAGGAGTGTTTGGGTTGAGATACGTTTGAAAGCAGCGGCATCTGGTGGCCAGATGTGGAACTGCACCAGTAAACGCTTCCCATTATAAAGCCACAGGGTGTGTATTTGTTTTGTTTTTTAACTTTCTTTCTGTTCTTCTAGACGATTCCCAAAATGCTGGCCATTCTGCTTGCAACATTAGTCTTGCATTTGACGGACCTTATCATTCTCCTCGTTTCCACATGTGCTAATGTGAGTATTATTTTTGTGGTTATACTTGTTTTTTTTGCATGATGTTATTAGGTTGCATTTTTAAGGTGGAATTTAGTGAAAGATTGGTGCATGTGTAGATATAATCATATGGATGTTTAAAAAAAAACAGGCCTGGAGAGGACATGGAGATGCAAGTTATGACCTCTGGTATGACTGCACACAAAATAATGGAGGTTATCACTGCCGTGGGACTGGTGATGCAGGTGAGTTAAGTGTGAATGTAAGGTAAAATCACTGTCTTTTGTATTTGCGTATTGCAAGAAGGAGGAAAAAAAATCGCAAATGAAAGAAAAAGAAAAAGCTAACATGAATTATATTCCATCAACAACAACAAAAAGTGCAAGGAAGTGTCAAGTGCAAAACTTTTCACAGATTCAACCCTTCATCAGTCTCATGCACTTTTTTTTTTTTTTTTGGTGGCCTTGATGGAATTCAATTTATGTGAGCTTTTACCTACATTTTCAGATTGTTTTTCCCTCTTGTCTTCTTTCAATGCATCTGGTTTGGATTCACACATCTTTATGGTTTGTTTACATTTTTCTATGGACTCGTGTTTGGCTGTAAACTTAATCACATTATTTACTCACCCTCAACAACTTGAGGGTGAGTAAATAGTGACAGAATTTACATTTTTAAGTGAACTATCCCTTTAAAAATTACACAAACTTTGAAAACTCCTATATTTATTACACAATGAAATGTGTTCTTCTACGAGAAACAGAATGACATAAGAAAAGCAGTTAATAATAACAAAAGTACAATACTATAAAATGTATGTAAGTGTATAAATGGCCCAATGCAACACTGTTCAGATCTTTTTTTCTCTATTGTTCCCTTCTGTGTTCCTCTCTAATGTCAGATTGGCTTCAAGCAGTGCAGGCGCTCATGGTCCTCGCAACCATTTTCTGCATGATCTCCTTCATCTTCTTCCTCTGCCAGCTCTTCACTCTCGTAAAGGGAGGTCGCTTCTTCTTCACGGCCGTCTTCCAGATCCTCGCCAGTGAGTATTTCCTTGCCCGGTTTAATAACTCCCATTTCAACTGTCCCTGCTGAAGGACCCCATCTACATGTTTTGAGTCTCTCTCACTCTCTCTCTCAATCCTGAAGGTCTGTTTGTGATGAGCGGAGCCATCATCTACACTGTGATGAGTCCAGAGTCGAAAAAGAGTGAGAGTGAGACTTACGGATACGCCTTCGTCCTGGCCTGGCTGGCCTTCCCGCTCACACTCATCAGTGGCTTCATTTACATTGTCCTGAGGAAGAAAGAATGAGAGTTCGGCCCTCAGGGATTGTTCTATAACTGGGAACACTACTCAGCTGACAGACTCTAACCAAATGGTCGTCTCCTCCAGGCCTGAATATTTAGACCTAATGTGATCGACAAAACTGACAGTTCATGAAGATACAATACAGCGAAGACACAAAGGTTGTCTTTGACTGGCGAGCCTATTTAAATCACTTTTACACGGCTTTTTTGTAAATAGTAATGCTATGACTTGTCAATGAAGGCCCTGATTTTAAAATTTTTACTCAAGGAGGAAAGATATAGGAAAATTATAAATCTTTTTGTTTGTTTGTTTTGTATTGTGTGTAATAACCCCCTTTCAAATATCCTGTTTTTAAATGTCATAATAAAGTGTATTCTTAAAGGGAATTTGTTGATGTCGACTTGAAATTTTTCTTATATCCAAATTCCAGAAGTGTGTTGTTTTGTTTTTGAAATGATGCTATGTATTTACCATTGCTGAAGTTTATAGCTAGATATACCTATAGGCTCAAATGTTGTGTTAAATCTCACATTTTATAATGCATACTTTACCTGTGATTATATCATTTTATGAGATGTTTTCTTTCTATATTAATTTTTGTTTGTTTGAAGAAAAAATAAATATCTAATTTTTCCCCTTGTCTCAATTTTCAATACTTCTTAGGAAGACGAGGCAGCTTTTCAAATGGCATTCTCTCTTAAGTAGGCATTTTATTTTGAATAAGTACTTTTGTGAGTGCTAAAAAAGTATGTTCTATAGTCTATAGTATGAATGTAATCATTTGACATGTTGTTGCTGTCATGTGACACACCAGCATCAGTTCACTGCAATTCATAAATCCTCGCCTATATATATATATATATAGTAGCCTATAGTGATCATCATATGCACACTTCAGAAACTCACCAGAACTAGTAGGTACTTTTTAACTACTTTTTTGTAAGTACTGTGAATTCAGACACTTTTTTTGTCACATGTTTTTCGCCTACTATTATATATAGTAGGGAAGACTGTGATTTTGGATGCAGCCTAAGGTGGGCAAAACTAGCAGTGAGCTGATGACTCTTTTTTGTGGTAGTTGTGGTAGTTAGCCTTTTGCGTCCTGATGCAATGGGATCTGCAATGTAGAAAAGTCTGAAAAGCCAAACAAACGCCTTCTAAAAGGAAGGACAGATTCTGAGGTCAGGCTTTCTGACAGTGAAGAAGAAAAACAGATGTGACACAGTGATGACTTTTCATGCAGTATCTGAGAGTTGTCTTACAGGATCAGAAACGAAAACGTAAGTAAACTCAGTGTTTAAAAGTATTGATCAGAATGTAGTTAATGACTGGACTAACCCTAACACAACTATTGTCATTCTTTTTAAATGTACTCTTGGGATAGTTACTGGTATAGCGCCCTTTCAATAGGTACTAAAATGTATGGTTTAGTACAATGTACCTAACTTATAATACTAATATGCACCGTTTAGGGATAAATGAAACGTGTACCTCTCCAGTCACAGGTTTTGTTTACTTTTGGTCTGACGTAAAACTGAACCCCAGTAAAACATTTCCAATGTTCACGTGAAATCCTGAAGCTTAAGCTTTGTGTAGGCTCATTGACTAAAGCCCTGAATGTTCTTTCGATAGCCTTGGATTGCATTTTAATTATATTATTGAACGCAGTGGGACTTTTTTTCTTTACACGTGTGAGTGATACACACACCAGTCTTCCCATTTTAGCCGTTTTGAATATGACCACTAGATGGCGCCAGGCACTTGTTTGAAAGAACGTGACAAGAACATGTTAAGACCATCTTAACCAAGTCCAAGACCAGACCAGCACTCCTCAAAATACTCTAAAAGACTCATATTTACTCTGAGAAATGTCTCATATTTAATCAATAAATCCAATTAGAATAATACGACAATAAAATCACTAGCCAATAATCCAATAAAATCACTAGCAATAAAGTTCATCTTTGTGTTGAGGTGGCACAGAAGTTGCATCTGAACTGGTACAGTTGGTACATGAATAAAGTTCAGATGAATTATTAACAATAACATTCTGAATACAAAATTGTGATATAAACATAAAATGATTGGTCTACTTTTAAATAAAAAACTTCTTAAAAGTCACAGAAACATTTAATCAACCGATTTGTTAATAGCAACTGATTCATTTAGTAAACACATTGCTAAATTAGCAAAAATGTATGTCTAATTTATGCCACTTAATATTAACTTCATGTTTATTGAACATTTGTATAAAATCAATATCACATTTGCAGTCATGCTCATATTCGTGAAACAGCTCTCTTGCACTTGTGATATTGCTTAATTATATCCTGTTATATGAAAAACAAGATCTCATACAAGTATATTTTTGTAGTCATATCTTGATTCTGTGGGCATTTATAATAATTTGGGGCAATTTGAGACAATCCTCCATTCATTTGCATATAATTGCATTTTAGACATTAGGTTTTACATCAAATCCCATTAATAATATTCACAAATAAATCAGCACTGGCAATTTAGTGATATCCTCGCAGATGTGGTCCTCTTAGACTGAGATCAAGACAAGACCGAGTACAAATGCAGTCGAGTTTGAGACAAGAACAAGACCTTGAGTCTTAAGACCTTGAGACCAGTCTTGATTGCTTCAACACTAGTCAAAATTTCATACGATAAGAGAAAAATGTATTTAATCTTGTGACTGCAGCTAATCTGGTCAGGTAATGATGAGAACATTAACCAAGTTCTTTAAACATTTAACCTATTCTAAGTTATTATTTAGAATTATTCAAAAGTCAACATCATGTTTTTGAAACCAGCCTGTCGGATTATTTGAAGAGGTCTATCTATGCTTCTGATCTGGATAATCTCAAATCCCTTACGATTGGCTGCACTGGGTACTGTAGAAAAATGTAATTTTACCTATAAGAAATACCTATAAGAAATTATTCAACATGTGCATCCACACAAAACCAGCTTCTATGCTATAGTCTTATACATGTTTTACTAACATTCACATCGACCTTCTGCGACGGAAACACCTCACAGACATAGATGTGATTCAATACTTTATAAAGACACCATTTGTTTTACACGCACTTTAGTATCCGTTCAGTATGTGCCTTAACACAAAAACATGTACCATCAAAAGTGCTCAACTAAATCAGAGCAGACTGATAACATATTGGTAATGTCAAGAAAGCTCTGGGGGCCCATACTGATCTCATAGCTCCATTTTAAATGTGGTTAACCTTAGAGGTTATTTATCACCCAGAGGGTCATGAGGCATGAACAGTATTTACAACAGGACATGGAGACTATCATCTGGGAAACAGTGGGGTGTATTTGAGGCCTTAACAATGAAGAGGACACTCAGCACACTAGCATAACACACACACTATTTCATTATAAATACTGTGCACAGAATAGATGATCTACTACATTTGTGCATAATGGTGCATTTAAGTTCTCCTGCAGGGAAGTACAAATTTTATGAGTTGGGAAGTCATAAAGGTAAGGTAGGCAGTTTTGTAGTGAGCTAGCTTTGAAAGCATTAGATCCCGACTTCCCTTAGAGCATCTCCAAAGCCTCACTTCTTTCAAAACACACGTACAGACAGAGCAGAGTCTGCAAAGCGTCACCATAGACAGGGTTTAATTACTTCATGTTTCAAAGCACATAACGTTACAATTATACTAGACATAAACAACTTGCAGAGCTCTGACTGCTGCTGTTTCTTTTTGGTGTTGATAGTGTTGACATAAAAACGCATACATTTGAGTCTGAGGAGGTAGAACTAGGGATGGCCGACGCGAAACTAACGTTTCGACACAGTGTCGAGATCCCGAAGCGTAGATGTTTCGAAACACTGGTCCGAACTGTGATTCAGTTCGGACAAACACAAACACAAACACACTTACAAACACTGTAAGTGTTTCGACAGGTGGTGCTTGCATTTGATTGACAGGGGCGGGAACAAACCACACAATCGCACATCTGTCTCAACTCCCATAAAAAGTTTAAAAGAGGAGTTAATGCACCTTCATCTCCTGGGTTTTTGTGAGAGGATTTTTTCAAAGGCTGGAGAAATAAAAAAAAAGTAGTAGGCTATGCCATTCCACAGCAGAGCAATTAATATATATATATAGAATGTGATGATTAATGCAAATTAATCATTTTGTTTGGTTTTACAGATTTTTTTATTTTATTTTTATATATATATATATATATATATATATAAAAATAAAATAAAAAAATCTGTAAAACCAAACAAAATGATTAATTTGCATTTTTCATGACCAGAATAACCTAGTTATTATTACTATTATTGTGAGGATGTTAACAACTAACAAAAATACAACATATTTATTTTTTTAAATGGCTTATTGTCAAAGTTGTTTCCGATAACGTGCAATTGAGCACTAGGTGTCACCGTGGAGACGGGTGTCAGTATAGATAAGAAAGCCTCGACACAATACGGCACATTTGTTTCAACTGTTTCAGTGTTTTATGATGCCTCGCTCTGCCAACCACTAGGTAGAACCAGGTAGAACATCACTGTCACCCAAAGCCTGTCTAGTGTGTCTTCCTTGTCACTTCCTGTCACTAAGGTCATTGTTTCACTTCCTGTCTGTCGTGTCATCTGTACACTTCCTGTCAGTAAGGTCTTTGGTATACTTCCTGTCTATCGTGTCAGCACTTCCTGTTCACTTCCTATCTATCATGTCAGCAGTTCTAGATCCCTTCTAGATCCTTCTACACCTGTCTTGTATTAGTTACCTCATCAGTGTCTCCAGGTGTGTCCCATGTCTTTGTCTATATATACCCTTTTGTATTTCCTGATCATATTTATGGGTCAGTTGTTGAATCTGTTATGTCTGCAGTGTTGACGGTGTCAAGGTCCTTTTGCCGTGTGTTTGGATGTCGTTCTCTCCTTGTTGTTCCAAGTGCTTCCTAGTTCTCCAGGTTTTTGCATGACTAGTGCCGTTTTTGCTTCATTTTTAAAGTGTGTTTTGTTTTTCGGTTTCAAATAAAGAGAGTTTCCGTTTGGAACCTGTTCTCTTCTGCATCGCACACATTCTTAAACTGTAACAGTCACGGGTTTCCATCTCATAGTTACAGTAATTACGTCTGTCTTCAACTCTTTATAGCCTTAAGGAATGTGCTCATTATCTGTGATGTCTGCGCAAGCAGGTGCATGGCAGTATAGAAATACAAAGATTTTTTTTAAACTGAACATCAGCAAAATGATTGTATGTTTTTATATTTTATGTTTTTATTCAATTTATGAACATGCTGTATATGGTATTATAATTTATGTTATTGAAATTGTACAATGTTTTGTATTTTGTACATGCAACTTAGTTTTATTGTGAAGTTTTATTACTTTTCAATATTTCCCAAACTCGTATTTATGATTTTCATGTGTTTATGTTGTAATCTTTCTAACATCACTTGAACGCGCCATAACTTGACTTCGTATTTCCAGAGTGATTTCATTACATTTAGAATACAATAGCAATCCCAGATTGCGTGGATTCCTAGTAAATGACTGGAGAATTCGTAAATGAGACCATGCCTTTAATAAGTAATTTTATTATATCCCATATCCAACTTTGAAACAAAAATCCTTTTTTACTACGGTCATTCTCTCTTACTGGTTCGGAGGCGTGCCGATATGTTCACATCTTAAAGTGACATTTACGTTTCATCATATGCTTTGCAAACATCTTGACATGGGGTTGAAGTAGAACGGGACCTCTGAAGGACCCAGCGTGTTCTTTCTTCTCCTGTGAACCCTCCTCTTTGATCCCTGCTAGCCCACATCAGCTGAAGGAAACCTGAAAAGAGCATCTCCGGTCAGCCGGGAACCCTCCCCTTACACCCCTCTTTCAATGTATGGCCCTTTCATCCTAGGCGTCCGTCTCCTGGAACAAAAGCAGTCCATTTAGATCTTAGTAAATGATATAGAAAATAGTGAAACCTCGTATATTCAGGACTGATTTCATCATGCCCATAAATCTCAGACAAATCAAAGCCCAGCCCCTCCTGCACTCTTTGTCTTGCTAATACGCATTAGGGTGCGGCTGGCTGGTCGCTTTGACCGACAGTCGAGCAGCTTCAGACGCCTTTGAACTCTGACCCCACCACTTAAACCACTACTGGAGTGAGTGGAGGAAACTCTGAACACCCAGGAATCTCTCAGCTCCACTTCCAGCCTCCAGGGAACTGAGACGGGGGTATCTGAATGCTGATCAGGAGGAAGATAAGGCACAGAAAACAGGGGTTTGTCTCCTCTTAAGAGCCTACACGTTGGCACCAACAGAAGGATAATAACCCTGCTGCCGGCAAGGATCGGAATTCATTTCATGGAGAGCGTGGAGAAGAGGCTTTTTCAGAGGCGCTAAATAACCCATCTTGCTGGCCTTCACTTTCTTTTCTTCTGGATGACCTCTTCGCCTACCGATTCACTTCGTGAGCTAGGCAGAGCTGAAAGGGGACAAAGCATTCCTTCGCAGTCATCTAAATTGAGTGATCTGGGGAATGTTTCTTGCAACCGTATTCTTGTGCTTTATGACTTTCAAAAGCTCTGAGGAGCTTTCTGTTCTACGGACAACACCATAGGGTTGTCCTTGAGAGTAATGGAAACAAACAGGCCAATTAACTGGTGTTTTTGAGCCCCAAAGAAATGCTTAGTTGTAATTCGCTTGAAACTTTTTGGAAGTTTGACAAACTGGATCTATTACTTGAGCTCCGAAACACAGAGTTATTTTTAGACATAATGAGTTCGCCTTCAACACATTACATGACTGAGTTGGTGTGAAGTAAAAACTCTGCTGTTTTTCTCCACACCTGCATTTACACCTCAAACCTTCCCGCTTTGTCTCCGGTGGACTTTCTGAGCTACTGCTGATTATGTATAAAAACAACAATCTGGGAATATGTTTAAACACACACACACATATACAAATCTTGGTGTTTCTTGTCAGAAATCTTAGAGTAATCTTTGAGACTACATTGCAAAGACAGCTCGGTCATGCAAGTTATCACTACACAACATCAGGGAGATCAGACCTTTCCTAACTGAGCAAGCAACAAAACTTCTCACACTGGCCATGGTCATTTCCATGCTTGATTATCGCAATGCTCTTCTGGCGAGGCACAAAATCACTCTCCAGAACATTTTTGTTCACTGTTGCTTGCTAGTGGAACAATCTCCCCGCCTTCACCAAAATGCAGAATCCCTGACAACATTCAAAAGATGAAAACTCATCCCTTCTGTGAGCACTTATATCGTTCCTTTTCCTTTAAATCTCTCCCTTTTCTACCTTATACTACTTGTATTGCGAGTACTTCTTGTGTACATCTGGCTCTTCACGATTAATCGCTTGTTGTATTCCTCAGTGGTAAGTCGCTTTGGATAAAAGCATCTGCTAAATGAATAAATGTAAATCTGCTAAATGAATAAATTATACATATATATATATATATATATATATATATATATATATATATATATATATATATATATATATATATATATATATATATATATATATATATATATATGTATAATTTATTCATTTAGCAGATGCTTTTATCCAAAGCGACTTACCACTGAGGAATACAACAAGCGATTCATCGTGAAGAGCCAGATGTATAATAATAGTATAATATTATCTGTAATATATATATATATATATATATTACAGATAATAAATCTGTAATATATATATATATATATATATATATATATATATATATATATATTACAGATTTATTATAATAATTATTAAAAAAGCAAAACTGTAGTAGGCAAAAAGTAGGGTTACACTTTATTTGAATGGTCCCCTTTAGATATTCTGTTACGATAAGAAATGTTGCACCTGCATGTACACTATCTCTCCTTAGATGTTAGTAGACTTTTATGGGCAGGATTAGTTTGGTAGAATAAGTTGACATGCACTTACAAAGTAATTTATAGTTCGTAGTATGTCTGTTGGGGAAACATTACAATAAGGTTTTAGCAGATATTAAGCAGACAGCTAGTTATTTGACATGTACTTGCAAAGTTGCTTTTAGTTAAATTAAAGTCTAAATGGGACCATCAAAATAGAGTGTAGTATGTCCAGATTGACACTATACGACCTACTACTTCCAGTGAGATTTTGAAGTGTGCATCAAACACTTTACTATCCCATGAGGCCACAGGAGAGGATTTGTCAATGAAAGTTAGGCCATGTAACGAACACTGGTAGGTCACAGGACAATGACAAAATGACGAATGTAGTACATCTGGATTGCATTTATACGACACACATTCATGCTATAGATAATATACTTTTCCAATGGCCACAAAGTAATTTCATACACAACTGAGGTACCTCATAAGACAGTATGCGATTTTGAATTCAGTCACAGTCTAACACATTTAAATTATCTTAGACTGGACTGTTAGACTGTTTTAGACCGCTCTTAGACTGGTTAACTGTAAGATCATTCATCCACCAGCTCTTTGTTTTCTTCTCTTGCACCACTGCAGGAGCAGTAACAGGAACTCATACATCCCCAACCAGCTGTCAGTTGAGTTGTCTGTAATCCTCCTCTGGTTGCGGGTGGTGTGGGCCTCTATTCTCTGCCATAAGATTGTAATTATGGATCGCTATGTCTCTCTTTTCTCTCCACGTGCTCTAACTAAAAGTGGCAGCCTGGATTTCAACTCCTGGGGGTAGAAGACATACATTAATTAGAGGTTTTGCCACATCATATCTGCATTATACATGCACTCATTTAGAATACCACAAAAATATATTCTCAACAGGCATGTGCAAAAATTTTAATTTAGTTTTATTAACATTGAAATACACAGGGAAATTCCAGCCAACATACGGTATTACCAGTAAATGATCTATATCAATATAAATATAGTTACTTAACGCTTATTTACATAAAATGTTGCTGCTCTCAAATTATGCCATTTACATTTTTCTAATGATGTTTAACAAAGTTCGGGAGGAGTCCGTTCAATAGATCTACCCAGTTTGCATGAGAGGAGGCCTATGAACACATAGCTGACTCACCTTTATTCCTCGACAGTTTATTTGCATTTGGCCTCACCCAATTGCAATTATGTCTGAGTTAGAGTTATTCCCATCTGACTATGACTGCGTTTTCTCCACGGCTCCTCCGCAGCATTCAGCCGCCCCTAGGAGTGTTCCTTCTCCACCTGGCACCACAGACGAGCCCTCATGGTCACCGTTCGACCTGAACCACCAACTGTTCACCAAGACGTCCAGACTTACCCTTGCCACCATCCTCCTCGACATCTTCATACACTCTGGCCCATCCATCTAACACTGCAATAAAAAATGGACAGTTGAAAAAAGACAGAACAGATGTGCAGATGTCCTTACACTCAGCTTTTCCCTCTTCTAGGTCCAACTCAGCCCTTAAGGCAACTAAGCGGACAAGCAAAGTCCCAAGGGTGGCAACCTCACGCCGTACAGCGACTCCAGCTCATTTAGGTGCAATCCCAGGCACTCTGTGTGCATCTGGCTATTGCTTCAGGCAAATATGGCGTGTGTGTTTCTGACACTAGCACAAACGCCATATTCCCCTACCCAGTTTCCTCCGTTCACCCTCCCGGTTACTTCCTTGGGCCCAGGGGCCGACTTAAGTCCAAGGCTGCCTCCGCAATCAGCTTTGGCCCAAGCTTCTTCTTCCCCCTCCACTCCCCTTTTTTAACCCTTTTTCCTCAGAATCCTGTTTTACCTTGTAACAAACCCCAGTGACCAGCAACATCAAGGCTCAAATCCTTGCAGGTGCGTTTATCACCCTTACTGTCTTTGTAAGTCAAATCGTCAAGTCGATTGCGGCGATTTTTCAGTCAACCTAAATAACTCAGCCAGTTTATTCCTAGTCCTTTAACTTACAGAAGTGAAATATTCAGCTTTCCCACATAGGTGGTGAGAGCTGAATAACTACATGGCTATAATCCCGGAGTTCACTCTATCCTATGGGGGAATTCACTTCTATACATACCATAAACTGTTTTCAGCAAAATGCACTGTACGCATCACACATTGGAATCAATGCCCATACAGGTGCATGTTTGATGCGGACCTTCATCATCGGGATTTCTTGGGATGCCTCTTGCACTGTTTGTTAATCCATTTGATGTTAACCCATTTTATATGTTTTAATGGGTGAAAAAGGTGTAACAGCACAGCTTAAACAAGCCACGTTATTTGAGGTATCATTCATGTTAGTAGCACAAACGGTGCAAGTTACAAATCAAAGTTTATTACTTGGGGTTAGAGCGTTTGTTTAAATGTCTAACCTTAAGTATGAGAAATGGTAATTTGTGTGATTGGTGCTATCCCTGCAGAACTACAATGCCTCAGTTTAATTCATTTGCAGTGAGTGGCTATATGAGTCGTCGCAAAATCTCTGAGTTAGTTTAACCCCATTGACCTCCTTACCTACAGCTCCGAGTGTGTTAGTGTTAAAGTGCTCCAGGTTTGTGTTCAAGAGGGGTTGCTTAAATGGGTTTGTTTGCTTGGCCCCTCTGGACCCTCTTCCTCCATGAGTAATGATGAGGGGCCCAGTGGACCTCGTCTAGGAATTAGATAAATGAGAGCACGAATTACTCCTTGAGTAAACATTTTAGCCCAAATGACTGATGGAGACTTTGGTGAGAATGGCACAGACAAATTAATCTCCTGACCAAAGAATGACAGTTGGAGACACTGAAGATCCCAAATCAATTGTAGGTTCACCTTCACCAGAATTGTTAGTTTCACCTCTGCTTCATGAAAGACTGTATATATTTGGAATGTTTGGAATAATTTTTTTTAAAATTATTGTTATTTTTCTATATATATTATTTATCTAAATGCATTCTAAATTCATTTAATAATTCAATTCAGACAGATGTCTTTAGCCATTGTGTCACGTCTTGCAATTATCTGAGATCCTATCTGAGTTCTCTCTGTCTCCCGGCGGTATATTTCCTTAGATGAGCTTGTTTGTCAGTTACAGAAGGTGAGGCTCAATCAGCATCTGCTCAGATCTGCACATTTCCTCCCACAGATACCTGAATCTTGCCAGCTTGCAGGTTAAATGTGTCGCTGTCAGTTTCTAATTGTTCAAAGGGAAGAGGATTGTGGTTGTGATGTGCGATTTGTGATAACACATTTTCTGAATACTGAATGAGAGACACGTTTGGTGAGAACGTGCTATAATGGATGCATTTAGATTTGGAATTTAAAGGGGTGGTTCACCAAAAAAGAAAATTAAGACATTATTTACTCACCCTCATGTCATTCCTAACCTAAATTTTCCATACAACAAACATACATTTAAAGATCTATAAAATGCTCTATAAATTAATGAGTAGGAGTCAAAATTGAATGAATTGAATGAAATTTACAAATTGTATGGGCAACTTTTAGAATACAGTAAAACCTTGACATATGACCATAATCCATTCCAGGACTGAGCTCGTAACTCGAATTGCTCGTATCTCAAATAATTTTCAGCACCACTGCCGCTTACAGCCGCAGCAGAGTAACATTACAGGGAAATGTAAAATGAAGGAGGTTTAATACAAACTCAGAGAGTTTGGCGGGCCGGATTAAAAATCCCAATGGCCCGGATATAGCCCGCGGGCCGTAATTTGCCCACCTCTGAACTAGACAGTAAATGTCTGTCAGGGTAGTGCAAAGGGGATGAGGCGAGGACTCAATGGTGCGAGAGAATGGGGATTTTATTAAACAAAAACAAGCAAAACTCAACAAAAACCACCCTGTGGGGGAAAAAACAATACTAGACCGACACAACACGAATAAGACTCGACTTGACTAGGAACCAGAAACACAGCCATAAAATGATGATTAAACGGCACAGGACAGCAAATATGGAGGGACTAAATAGACACAATAGGACGGGTAACTGATCAGGAAACAGCTGAGACAAATCAAACTAATGACAAGGAAACAAGAAGGGAGGAGAACACAATGACTGGACACAAACCAATGCATCGCCACGTGTTCACATTAGACAAAAGACGACGTGCAGCTGGTGACAACCAAACTGCGCGCAACAGCAAAACACAACATGAAAGCATGTGGCCGAAGTAAACACAAACCGCGTGCTTACAACACTGTACAAAGACACGAGAGCACGCGGTACAATCAAAGCCTGAAACCACGACCACTCACATAACGTAGAGCGTGCGAGAACGAGCAACCACTCGCCTCGCGCACTCCCGACAAGGACAAACACACGGGTCATGAATGCCTGAACCCCGACACAAAACCGAGACCGAACAAGACTGTCTGGGGATCGGACATCATAACCGTCACACAAGACGTTACACAGTCAAGAGTGTGCGCGGCTCCAACCGTCAAATCCGCACTCACACACACCAAACACGAGACATTACGGTAGTGTCAGAGCTCTGCCACAACAACAAGAATTTACTAGACAGAATGTGGCAGAACCCTGACAATGTCCCCACGGAATGTAAAAAGAGACACCGATAGACAAATGTAAACAATGAAATGCTTCAGGCATTTATTCCCATAGTCCTCAACTGTAGGTTCATTTGGAATCTCTCAGCCTTTATAAAGCTTTAAAAGTCTACAAATGCAAACTGAGTGACAGGGTTTAGGGAGTATAGAAGTCTGTGTGTGGATGATAACGTTGTTAGTTCCGCTGTTACACCATCATTGTTTATATTAAAAAATATCTTAAATGAGGACGGTCTCAATCTGTCTGTTTCCTTAGAGGACAAACCCCAGAGATTATCTGAATACAAACTCTTTATGATGCAAGTCCCAAGCTGTTAATGATGACACCATATTGAGTTTTACACCAATACACTAACCACGGCTACAACATTGTAGGTAGATTTCAATTCATTTAAGTTCATTAAAGTTTTGGGATAAAGCATCACCTGCTAAATGAAGAAAGAAAGAAACAAGTCCCATGGAGGTATGATTTACAGTGATTTTAGAACAGCTTGGGGAGTTACAAATAGTTTCTGCAAATAGTTGGAAAGGTTTCATAAATATACACACAGAAGCAAATATTTAATAATTTATTGATGAATAAAAATCCTTTCACCTAGTAACAGCTAGTTCTTCAGAAATGTTTAGTATAATGTTTGCAAAGCAATAGGACTGTTGAATGCTTGAATCTGACTGGTTGACAAACGTTCTAAGGCGTGCATTTTTTTTCCCAGGGAAACACAAAGCTAAAGTACCGGTAATTCCAGGAAGGTCTTGACCACATTACATGTCTGTATCACTTCGCCAAATGATTTTGATTATTTCAAATGTCCTTACAGCCGACAATAGCAAAATAACCAAAACCCCCAACGACACTGACCAAGCAAATAAATATAGTAAACAATAAAAACAACCCCTGGTTTGCATCATTCGACTAATATTTCAATGGACCTTCATCATTTATTCCTTTCTTGTACAACTCCTTTGAACCATAACGACTTTATAATGTGAAGTTTTCCATGAAAGCTACATTTACATTTTGTAACTCTATCAAATTGGGTCACATTTGAGATTATTTCACTTATAAGCCAGACTGTGTTTTGAGAAGTGTGTCCAATTAAGGGTAAATAGTGTATCTTAGTTCATTAGTAGTGGCCATGCTTTAGTTGTGTGATCTAAAAGACTTCTGCTCCACCTTGTAGTTCCCCTGAAGTCCCAACAAGAGAAAGAAACATTTAAGACTGTGCTGCAATCACTAAATGACACTTAATACTCTCTTAACATCTCTTTCAAAGATTCAGCACATCGCGTGTTAAAGTACTTGCTAATTGAGCTATATCCCCCTTTATATGTAAGCCATTAAGACCTTGTTTAAGTGAGATCTCAGCCTTCGTGAGAGCAGAATATTTCTACCAGGCCTGAACAAGATTTTTACCACTGCATTTTGCTAAGTCATTTTCTTTGAGAGCTGTGGTTTACTGCGAAAACACATTAGTACTTAATCATCATCAACTTATGGGAAAACACACCTTACCCGAATCTATAAAAAGTTTAAAAAGCATGCAATTCAGCACTGTCAGTGTTTTGCCGGTGGCAAGAAACATAGTCTGCTTGAAAAATCGCATAAGAAATTGTGAAGATATGCCCTGGGTGGGAGGCTGTTTGAAAGTAGATTTTTGCAAAGTTGCACAAAAGCAAAAACTTTTTCTTTTTTTTCACAGATGTTTCATCTAGGCAATCTCAAATCCTCAATGTCATAAAACAAACAATTACATCGAGTGCAATGAGAGAAGCCGCTTGACTGATATAAGAGCACATCTGTAATGTCTTTGCTTGTTACGCCAACATCATCGTTATCACAATCAGAGACAACAAGAGCTGTTAACTTGAAACCTCCAATGTCTGTTGACAGCTCTCAATTCTTTTTATGTTTTTGATTGAGACACTTTGAGAGAGTTGTTCAAAAGCCCTTAACATCAGTGTCACCATCGGTGCAAGTATGTGCTGATGACTCATTTGACCCTTCTCCTCTTCTTGCACCATGTTCTGAGTGTCTTTTGTGTTTGCAGACATGAGAAGTGCATGGTACTGTTGAAGTATTCATTGACTTCATCTTGTAGAATTAAAACCAATAGCCAGTAAAAAAAAAAAATTAAATCAAGAAAAAAATTATCCTGGATCAACCCTATCCCTACCCCTAAACCTAACCCAACCCTTGTCCTTAAATTTGAGCCGGATCCTACTGGGTTCTGTTCTGGAAAATGTCAAATTTTGGATTTTCTTTTCTAGCATTTGTTTTTAAACAATCCGGCATTACATGGTGCATGCATGTGGCGGTGTGTATACACATGAGCTGAGCAGAGTGAGCATTTTCAGTTCATTCATATGGAAGTTGAAGCTCAACTTCTACAGGAATTAACTGAAATGCTCGCTCCTCCTTGGTGCTTACTGTTTATTCTAGCTGAGCCGCAAGGGTGAGCTTTTCTTTTAAGGTGGCAACTATTTTGGAACATTATTTTTGAACATATTATTTCCTTGGAGACTGTAACACTTGTTCCTTATCTGTCGGGTCTTCTTTGTCACTTCCTGTTGGTGAGGTCTTGGCAACACTTCCTGTCAGTCGTGTCATCTGTACACTTCCTGTCTGTAAGGTCATTGTTTCACTCCCTGCACCTGTTGCAATCACTTAATCGTTAGTCTACCCAGGTGTTTGTCATTCCCTCATGTTTAAAACACTCTTGCACTTCCCTATTGTGTTTGTTGGTGGCTGAAGTTAGGGATGTATGTTGTTAGTTGTGTGCGGATGGCCTGCCTGCCTGGAACTTTTATTAGAAATGGTTGACCGCAAGGTAGACGGAGCTTAACAGAAGGTCAGTTGGACCAAATTGGAATCAGAATTTATGTAGTCTCTCTCTGCAGGAATAGACAATTACTGAATTCAACCTCTTGGCTCACAATTTACAGTAATTTTCTTTAAGTTAACTTCAGAAAATGGTGAATGTCTGAAACCTTGACCACTGCTTTTTATCGGGAACTCTGAAAGAAAAAGAATTGATGGATGGAAAAAAATATGCAGCTGTGTATGTGCATATGAAGCATTGTATTATTAGTACATTTGGTTATGAAACATTTTATCATACATATATCTTGTCACAGTGATATCTTGTGCTGCTTTCAGAACTGCTTACAGTGAGTGTCAATTAAGGTGGGTAAAGATATTTGGAGTCAAATGAATCCACAACATAGTTGCATGCATGCCTGCCTACTTTTTCAAAGTGTATGGCATTTCACTTTCTTCAATCTTTCCCAAAGATTGCTTTGTTCGTCAAGGACAGTATAAGTTTTGGTAGCCTTCTTCTCCTACTGGATTTCTCTTTTTTTTTCCTACTAGAAATGTTGGAGCTTGATCTGGAGCTTGTACCATTTCCACAAATACCAGTGCATTCAGTCGAAGCACAATTGTTAATTTTCCGAAGTGCTGGACCTGGATGTAAGGCAGTGGGATGCTGTGGTTATATTCTTTCCATTATACAGGTTTATTATAGTCCTTAGCAAAATGGCTGGATTATGTTCATGTCTCTGAGGTAAGATTTTCTCTCATCTAATCTTTTTCCTCTGAAGCTTCGACATTTCCTCAATGAATGGTGTTTTTTTATCCAGAGGACATTGCTTATCAAGGTTATTTACCTTTTCTCTGAAACCTTTGAATAAGTCTTTTCAAAATCTGAAGAGACTTTTGTTCTCCTTGTGGCTACTGTAGGTTTACACGTGGCTTATATGGGAGACCTCTCTCTGGCTTAACAGAACTTGAACTTTCAACTGCTATGTTGGTGAAACTTGGACTATTACGGACTTTAGCCTGATCACAGACAAACCATGTTGTCATTTGTACTGTGCTCCAAATGTTCTCCATTTCTCTGGAATTCCAGTTAGTGCTCGGTTTTTTTAATAGATTTTGAGAAGGTATGTCACTGAACTCACAGTCATTGATTTCACTTGACTGTGAACTCTTTCTATATGACTGTTTCTCTTATATCTTCTCGTTGTCCCACTACTGTCCCTCTTTTTCTGGTGCACCTCTTTTTCTGGAGAAAGATCAAGTGTCTTTATGGCCACACGTTCCATTGTTATCAACATAGTTCAACTATTAACTAGGAACTCCTGAAACCCTAGTTCCAACAAACACTCACAAAAATGTATATACAAGTGTAATTTTACATCTTTCAGTTTGTCAGGAGAATGAAAGCAGTTTTTTAAGAGTGTGCACAGGCTACTTGGGGAAACCTCAAAGAATGACACGAGGCAACCAAACATCTGGAAATAAAGCAAAACAACGGAAAACAAAACTAGCAAAGTAGTCATATCAATCGTAGACTGATTACGACAATTAGCAGAAGTTATTATTCCTCCAGTTGCGTGACATCATTAACGACATTTCTAATGAACCAATGTAGTTCAAATAAGGAATTTGAAAATTATACATCCTTTCAAAATAATCCCTCCTTTGGTTTTGAGGTAAATATTAGAAACCCATCTCAAAAGTCAGATTCTTTTATTTCGATCATCAGAAAAATGGTTTAAAAAAAACAACAACTATCAAGTGCTTTGTTTTGTCACCAAACATTTCTCAGACTATTATGCCTCATTTTGTAACACTTCCAAAGCAAGCAGTTTCGATACACCTGTGGTAATAAACTGGGATTAGTGACAAGGATGGATAATTGCAGAAATTAGCATCAGTGCTGGCTCTCAAATCATCATCAAAAGAACATTAGCCTGTCTGCTAAGTTCAGGAGAGGGAGAACTCAAGGGCAGATCTTCATTATTACAGATTAAGACCCAACTGAGCCCTGTTTAAGTGCACTGCTATAAATCTGAATGTATTGTACTACTCTACTGTCAGAGTTTGGTTTGTTTGGTGTGAAAGCATTTTTATGAACGTGGGTGTGCCCCACTGAAACTCTCGCTGCTTCTGCCTCAACCTCCTCCACAGTTTTGGCATTAAGTATTGATGAACGTGACATTTTTTTCTTGACATTCTCTGGCACTGTTAAGTCTGGAAGCGTTCATGGTCGTTCAGCTTTCAAGATGCCAACTTGTGGCCTGAGTAGCTGCCTCAGAGCTCATATGGCTTATGTAGCCTGATGTCAGGACTTCACTTTATATTTATGGTCAGTGAAGGGCCTATTAAAACTGGGTGATCTGACTGTTGATTCAAATATGAAGAGCTATACCCACATTCCAAGAGTTTTGGGTATCATAAATTATGTTGGAATGAGAAAATGATGGCTATTAAGGGATGTTTCTATAAACCAGTCTATTGTAAACAGTCTTCCCCTGCAAAATATCTTTCCCAAGCTTACAATCTATCACATTATTGTCAGGATATATAACAGTCTTTTCACTAGATGAGACTCTTTGTATTTTGGGGGGAAAGATGTACCTCATCAGACCCAGAGAATCGTTTAAAAGAAAATTGGCATTATGCTATAAAAGAATAGCAGTATTTTACCCCTCATGCCTTACATGCATTTTCCATAAAGTTGGCATTGGTTTGATCTTGTGATTTGCTCTAGAATCTGATTAATGCACAATTTTGCAGCAACCTTTCTTTGGAAAGACTTCCCCATTCTCAGATTAAGCTATAGGTTTTGTTAGCCAGAAATAGGGGTAGAGATTTCGTGTTCGATCTGCCTAAGGAAACAACAAGAATCCCAAACTCATGCTTTGACTGTTTGTCTCATCTTTTGTGCTGGTGAGAAACAGAGAAGAGAATACGTTTTAGTATGAAAGTTTTTAATTATTAATGATAAGTTTTGGAGGTAATGCACAACAAATAACTTAAGTCATGTAATCAAATTAATTTTTTCAAGCAACTTGTAAATTGATGCACAATATTTGAGTTACTTTTACAATTAGTTACGCAAGTTACTTTGTTTTTCCATGAATTGACTGACAGCTCTCCTGTCCTCATGTAGAAGTGCAGAGGCGTTGTGTGTGAACATGAGGGTTTTAGTACTTTTAGATGAATTTGAGCAGGCATTTACACATCTCACTTGCAACAAACACCAACAAAACAGATTCAGCACTACGCAAACCTGCATTAATTAAAGATATTCAATTACACAAATATACTTTATGTACTTAATATCACTTTATTAACCAATGTCTTTGCTATTGACCTTCGATGATCCACTTCAACCATACTAATAATTAAAAATGACTTGACAATCACATTTGTGTTTATTATTATTATTCTTATTTTTATATTGCTGAAGTAAGCATGTCGAACTTCTCCTGCATCCTATTCTTCAATCCAGAATGGCAGCACAGCTGAAAGGTTTTTAGAGGTATGAATTTGCAATTCATTGAGTCTGAGGATTATTCGTTTGGCCTCGGGTGTAAAAAAAAAAAAAAAATAATTTGTTTTTGAGAAAGCAAACAAACCTAGCCCAGCCCATTTACGCAAAAGTAAAAAGTAAAGCATCATTTTTATTAAAAAGTAACTAATGCAATTAGTTACTTTTTTTTAGGGAGTAATGCAATATTGTATTGCATTACATTTAAAAGTAACTTTTCCTAATTTTTTTCATCAAACAAATTTGTGCATAACAGTCTACTTTTCTAATGAGAGTTAGTTGACATGTAGTTGCAAATTAACATTTCACTGAATGATTTTTTTTCTTATATTAAATCTATTGTTTAACGTCAGTTAGAGAATACTTCTCTTTGTGTTCATAAAGGTGCTTTAGATTTATGCATGTATGAGTCTTGGGAAGACACCAACATTGAAATATTGATGGAACTCTAAATGTGCTGGAGTGGAAATAGTTTCAAATAATAAATTCAGCATGAGCAGTTAGTGAAATGTTGTAATTATATACTGTAACAATTCCCAGGATTTGTGACAAATTAAATATATCATACTATTTGCCATTAAACCATTACACAGCAGGACCTCAGACAACAGAGCTGAATGCTTGGACTCAGAGAGGGTTTACTTTGGCAGACGTGTGTTTGAGCTATAGAGAGTGGAGAGGGTATGAATGGCCAAATTTCTACATTTCACCATAAGATTTAATATTTCCATGAAGTGATTAATCACAATCGCTTAGGATCTTAAAGTCACACACACACAGACTGGAGTATATTGTATTTAATGCTAAGTTTGTATTCTAATGAGCAAATAATTTAATTTCATATTAATCCAGGCGTAAAACAAGAGTGTATTTGGCAATTGACAAAGAAACGGTGATATGATCAAATTAGTCTATCATTGCACTTTAATGGGCCCAGCTTAGTTTTTATTTAAATTCATCATATACCACTACATAGTAGTCTTTACTTTAAGTCTTGACATATGAGGTTTGAACCGATTCTTGGTTGAGAACACTTCCTGTACCTCAAACACACATGCCACAGCAACTCCAGTTTGCTTCGAAACTGGATTTTTTTCCACTCAATTCATATTTTTTTTAATCTGCCTAGACAATGTGGAATGACATTTCACAGAGAAACTTGGGTATGAATTATTTAGCAGTTCCTAAAGGGAAAATGACACCAGTTGATAGACAGATAGCCTCAGTCAGAGGATGACCAGAGAAAAGCTCATCTTTTGTTTTTACCTTCCATCCCTCGAACCCCTGCCATGACAGAAGCTATTCTTCAAATGGTCCACATTGCTTTATTGAGAATGGTAGAACTAATTTTTTTGCACTCTAAAGCCCAAAATATACATTTTTTTTTTGTGTGCAAATGCTGAGTGTGTATATATACAGCTGAATGCATCGCCTTTCAAAGTACACTTTTAATAAATCAAGGAAAACATCTTTGAATGCTACTTGCTGGAAGGACCTTATAAAGTAATCCCAGAAGGTGCTCATTGGTTGGTTCAAATATATATATTTTTTTAGAAAAAAGATCCAAGACACTTTTTTCAGTCCAAAAAAGTAAAAAAGCCTTTATTCACATCATGCCTCACATTTAAAACTGCTAAACCACTGCACAATGATGCCATTCAGCCTTGCTCAGAGTGTATCAGGTACAAAATCAGTAACAGGTGTAAATGTAATTAGTTACTCAGTAGAAATAGGACAGACCAAAATAATCAATACAAGGGAGGCGCCTACAGAACAAACCAAAGATTAAAGGGGGCCTATTATGCAAATTTCACTCTTACATGGTGCTTGCATTAAATGAGTCTTAGTGTTTAGACACAACCACCCTACAATGATCAAACAAATCTATAAATCCAATAAAAAAAAACCTAATCACTAGTCTAAATTATGGATTGGTTTTGACTTTCTGAGCAGTATGATATAGCATAGTAGCATAGTAGCATATTAGCATCTTTGTGACTTCAGCCATCTGCACACTGGCCGCCATTTTCTCCATGTTTGAGCAGCTGTAGTGACAACAATATCTTAGTAAGTAATGCAGATCTTTTGTTGTTGGATATAAAAGTGAACAGAGTCTTTCCTCCTGCCATCAGAGCCACTGAGGACATAGAGGATTTTGAAGGTAATGCACAACAGAATGTACCTAAATTTGTTTATGTCTGCACAAATCATTCTGCTCCACACTACTTTCTGACAGTTTAAGAAGCAATGGAAGCTCAAGGATCAATGCCAACCGTTTGTGATCCAGGATTGATATTGGTCACAGCAGTAGTGAAGGGTGCACTTTATTACAGTTCATCAGAGTTGTTTTACAGATATATTTACCACGTTATGAAGCACCCCTCAAAAATGCATAATGTCTGTTTATATTTGTCTACTGTTAATTGTAATGAGTGTTTTTGTATAATTTCCTGTGTATGTTGATGATAATGCAGGTGAGTGAGAGAGTCTTCATGGATATATTAGGCTTTAATGCGCACTCATACAGTGTTGCGCTCTTACAGTGTTTTTCTGGAGTGAAAACGGATACTGTGCAATATGATGTACAATAAACCTTATAAAACTCGCTAGTAAAGTTTTGGCAATCATTCAGATGGACTCTGTTACAAAAGAATTATACTAATCAGGCTTGTTCTCATTCTTTGGAAGAGACGTTAAAACGAGGTCCTGACTCTCTGTGGTCATTAAAAATCCCATGCTTTTTTTTGTATTAGAATAGGGGTGTAAGCCCAGTTTCCTGGTCAAATTGCCTCCATTGGCCCTTATTAATCATGGCCTCCTAATAATTCCCATCAACTGAATTGGCTTCATCACTCACTCTCTTCTCCACCTATAGGTGGTGTGTGGTGAGCATCTCCATGATGGCTGCCATCTCATCATCCAAGTGGATGCTGATCCCCTGACATGATTGTAAAGCACTTTGGGTGTACAGCAGTGCACAGGCAATGTGCTATATAAATACATCCATTCATCATGGATGCAGTGAGATGACAAATAATGAAACCAAACTATACCTGTTCTATTTCCATTTAACATATGGCTCTGACTCGAACAGAACCGCTACTGACAGTTTCTGACCTTCTCAGTGCGTGAGATTATCCTGTTTTGTTGTTGGTATGATCTCTTTAAGCCCCGCCCCCTTCTTGAAATGCACTTTTAACATGCTATAAAACATTATCTGTGGGGTATTTTGAGCTAACACTTCAAATACACACTCTAGGGACATCAGAGACTTATTTTACATCTTGGGGAAAAAAAAGAGGCATCAGATGTCCCCTTTAAAATGGATATGTGATTAAGTCTGGCTATGGACATGACAAATTGTTTGTAAAAAAAGAAAAGCAAGAATAACATCTCCACACGACCATATTTTGTCATGGAATGGAGTAGGCCTTGTTTTGTATTCAATTAAGCATATAAATAAGAACTCGGGGATTATTCAAAATGATCCAAGTTTATGTAAGATTCTTCAGTAAGCTCTAAATGTGTGCTACTAGAAAGGCTCCCACAATTAAAGATAGTTGTGAGAAGTTGCTTGCCTGTGATGAAATGGACAACATAGTTGGACAGAGAAACACAAAGAACGTTCTAATACATTTACTTTAAGATAGTTTCCAAACCAGTCAATCTATTTGAAAGAGAAGAGGGAAGGCTTTTGGATTTTTTTTCGAAGGCTTTCTCATTTTTATAACCAGAATAAATGGGCAAAATGCATTGTTTTAGTAAATTTTAATGTTAGTAGTGTGAGCCATGAATAAAGGCTTTTTTTAGATTGGAATCTAAAGATCCTTGTTCTAAAAATATATAGGTCTAAACCGTGTGTATATTAGCCTTTAGGGAATGTTAATACAGGGTTCTTGAAGTTTGTCTTGACTTAATTGATTGGTCTGTACACATGCATTGGTTGGACATTTTTGGCTGTTGTCGGGTTTTTGTTGAGTGAGCGCTGTGCAAAGATTTAAAGTTAGGTACAAGTCCACTTTGCATATTTGAAATAATGAATTGTGCTCAATGAACCCACTTTGTAAATATAGTGAAGGAAATAAGATGACTATGCCACCTTATTTAAAGTAGGATGAACTCTCCGCAAACCACAATACTTGCAGCAAATGTAGTTTGTCAAACATCTCAATTTTATTGATCTAACACAGACCATTACAGATTAAAACGCTAATTAAAACGTGTCAGAAATAAAAACCTAGGCTGATTTTAAGGCTGATTTAATAAGAGGCTTTAGTCTCTGTCTGGGAAGCAGGGTAGAAAAACATTTATTGCTGCGATACCTTCCATAGCCTGATGTCCATGTTGGGACACCGAATAACTTATAAATGCGGTATACTTTTATTTATTTTGTATTGAGGCCCATTAGATATGAGTTTGACACAATTAGTACACTAAAGTTTCTTTGTTGATGTGCTTCATATCTGTGCTCTTTGTTTATATTATCCTCTCCATATCTCTTAAGTTTGGAGAGCAGGCCCGACCCTTCTTGTAGAATAGATAACATAAGAATGGAATTGCGCTATTAAAATGCAACTATTCAACACAAACAAATGCATGAAAGAGTAAAGGGGCTGCACGTCAAGCACAAGTTCAAGAACATGGCAATCTCACTATCTGTCGCTGCAACAATTGTTTATGCTTTTTGGGTCATATGACTGTCCACCTGCACCTGAAACTCATTGCTGGCCACTCTCCTCCCACATGTTTGTAAAGTGGGATGCATTTCTCAACTGTGAAAGCCATTGCCTTTGTACTTTCACTGGTTTCATGTCAGAATCAGGCAGTTGATTCATGATAGTATCATCTTCTTGTCGTTTGCAGTGCTCCGTGAAAGGATGAGAAAGATTCCATCTGCCTTTCATTATTTCACATGTCACAGGAACATTAAAGCAGTGATTGATGCAATGCTGGTGGAGACATCCAGAGAACAAACAACTTCATACAAATTTTATGTGTTAAAGAATAACAACATCTTATTTGTTGTTGAGACAGAACTATTTTTGCATACATGCCTGCATGTGACCGTACACAAACCCATTATATGAACTGACACTATAGACGGGGCTTGACATTGACACCCTCAAAAAGCGAGTGGATTTCCGTGTAATACAGTCACTCCTACTAGCCACTTTGACGGATTGAATTTTACAGATAATGTATATACATTTGTCAACTGTAGTCTTTTAAAAAAGTCATTTGAAAGAATAAACTATGTCCGATAGTGGTTTTTTTTTGTGATGCATACCTGGAATATCCGAAATGCTTCCAATACTCATTATCCCCAGAATAGATGCACAATACTCGCTGCGCTTTCTCTCTCTGACAGCGAGTTGACTCCCCTCACTCATTTCATTTGCTCCGGATGAATATTGTTGCTGTTACAGGGCTTGACATTTTGCGTGGAGTTGCGCATCATTTTGTGCTCGCTTCCAAAGCGCACACATAAAGCTGCATCTCAGTACTAAATTGAGTTGTTATTTGCTGCAAATTGTGCTTAAACGGTCAAATGAACACAAAATAATGTCTAAATGCCAGACTTGGTGAGTGTTCACGTAAACGGACAGTTATTTACAGTTAAGTAAACATAAACGGTTGAGAAAGAAAACACGTGTAACAGTATAATGGATCCGTTCGTCGGGTCTTAAAGTGACAACAGCCTAATATTCCTGCTGCCAAATTATGAGATAATATAAAAAAAAAAAAGATTTTTATTTATTTATATATATATATAGAACTGACTTTCCATGCTTGTACTATTTGTGTATGTAAAGTTTTAAACTTTGCATTGTAAGCACTCTTATGTACTTTTGTATCTTCAGGATAAATCGCTTTCTCCTCAAGTTGTAAGTCGCTTTGGATAAAAGCGCCTGCTAAATGAATAAATTTAGATATATGGCAGTTTTATGGCAGAGTAGCTAGTAACTTTGAAAAGCACCCTGATTACAGAGACAAGTGTGCATTATGAAGGTGTATGTGAATGAGATTTCAAAACACAATGTGGTCAAGCGGTAAGTAAAGAAATCATTTCAGGATCAGAATGGAGGACTCAGATGTGGCATGATCTCACACAGACTCGACTTTAAAAAAATCGACCGTTTTTCTAGAAATGAATGAGATTAATCAGAAAATTGTAGTGTCACATTGCAATGAGACAACAGTAGAGAAACATCTGCTTAACATCTTGGAGAAGTTGAGAAACATCTACACCTTTCTCCATTTCATTCTGCCTACCTCTGTCAGGGACGATCTGAGAGCAGAGAAGAGAAAACTCTTTTAGATCTCCGTGCAAAAGCGTGCTGAATAAAGTACCAGGAGAAAAGAGAGGGTTGCCAGGGTGACAGGGAGTGACATGCCCATGCAAGAAACCATGGTAACATTTGGAATTCTGCAAAGTAGATCTGTAACGAATCAGGACTCTGATGTTCGGAACAGAAGAGTTTGAGCAGGGAGCAGCAGTATCCACAGAAACACAAAATACAACCTTCATGATGAAAACATTCTAGGGGAGTTAAAAGGTATAGTTAAAGTGGCAGTGTTGGCGAAAATGTATCGTTTGTATAGAATTCAGTCCATCAGGTGTTTTCTGCAGATTAACTTCTGCTCTCACCACAATTTAGGTGCGAGCGGAAGCATTTCTGCTTTCTCACACAAGCTTTCATACATTTCAGTTAAGATAGCAGGTTTCACATCCCCCATCTCAACCAGGAGCTTTTTGCAAATATCTTGATAAAATGCTTTGGTGCGTATTTTCCACTTTAAGCTGATTTCCTGTACATGTTCTAAATTGAAGTAACATCTTGCTAGATGTTTGCAGAACATGAGTACAGTCAGAATCAGGCTGCGTTCACACTAGTGTGTTTTTGTTTTAAAAGGCGTAACTTCTGCTAAGATTTGGTATCCACACTGCTCCGGACTCTTGGAGAGACTTTTGGAAATGCTGCAGACCACGGTTTAGGGCCAGATTTACTAAACGGGGAAAATTAGCGTGAGAGTGCTATTCCACAAAAGCGCCGATGTGAGTGGAAGGTTCTGCACGTGATCTACTGATGAAGTGCAAATTAAAAATTTAACTCAGACGCAACCGGCTTATTTCCAGAATGACCAATGCAATCTACCAGCATCTGGAGTAAGACATGCTGTTTTTGAGCATTAAATAAGTGTAAATATCAGTATTGACTAGCGCAAACCTTAGTTAATCACCTTGTGCGATTCATTTAGATACTTTTCTCTCATAAACTTTGCATCTCAAAAGGGAACATCCTACAAATACATATGCAAAAGGTCAGCTGCAAAAATAACTGTCCTTGCCTTTTCAGCGCAAATTTTTCACTAGGTTTCTTTGATTTGGCCCTTAAATTTACCCCTTAGTTTGAAAACTCTGGGGTTATGTTTCAGTTTAGATCTACCAAAACTGAAACTTTTGAGACTTTTTCGCTCCCTGTTTGGGTCTTCTCAGTGGTCCCCAACCCCCCGATGAAATGGTACCGGGCCGCGTATCGGATTGCGGACAGGTCCGTGGATCAAATGTTATCGGCCCGCCCAAAGAAATTATATTACTTCCAATTTACGTAGGGGAGTTGAGCGGCTGTGGCGCTGTAGCTTTGGCTGTGAGGAGGTGTGTTTTGCTTCCCCGTCAGAAGCTGAGCTGAGTTATAACTCTGCATTTGATAACTCTGCAAAGTTTATACTTGTACACACATGCCCAGAGTGCATGAATGGTTATGCGACATGCATAGCATCAGAAAGAGCTTTATTAACGGGTGTGCTTGCCCAGAACATGATTTTATTTTTGGTAAATGAAGCTTCCAGTGCACACATACAGCAACAAGACCTAAAGAATAAAGACACAGGCACATTTAAGATATGAACATATTTACTGGTTATCCTCACACACACACACGTACAAATTAAATCCTTGATTTTTGTACGTATCATTGCATCTAAACTTGGAGACAAATGTGGTCAATGCTTAATTTATGGTGACCTTAAAGAGACACATTAAGCATGTGAAAACGAAATGAGAGGAGAGGGGGATGCAACCATCCTTATTACTGCACCTCAGACATTAGGTGAGTACTTCTAGAGCTTTCTTGAAGGTTAAAGCCAGGTTACACTGTGCTTGGGTTGTAGATGGGACTATGCGACAAGGGCGGACAACAGAGAGGTCAATCTAATCCCACTGGGTGTCCTCATGCCCCATTACTGTGATTATGGGGATGACACTGAGTCAGGGTCACAGTACTATAGTGGAAATAGAAGATCTTTATCTCTTTTTGTCTTCTTGAGCTGAGATCAGGCTTATTTTGGGCCTGATGCCAGCAGGGGTAAATATTACCATCTGCTACTAATGTGGAATAGTGATTTCCCATCTTTACTAAATGAGGCTTGTTGTACTTCTGTCAAGGAAGTCATCTTGCTCCATACAAGTTGGCACAATCTTAGCAGGGAACCTAATTTAAAGTTTTCAGTTGAAAAATACAATGGTGCATCCTTTGCTGAGACAAATAAATGGCAAATACTAAGCATGTCTCCCTGAAAGATCATCTCTTTATATCTGTTGTCCTTATCATAGCACTTTTCAAAACTATTACTCTTTAGACAAGTGCTGCTACATATCCGGATTAAGTGTGAATAAAGCAAATTTCTTTTTTCATGCCTGAATAATACTGTATAAAGCTTATACAGTCACCAATGAAGACATTTTTACTGCAGGGAAATCCAGCCCACTCTCAAACGCGGATTAGGGCCCATGTTGTGAACCATATGTAAAATTCACTAATCTTATTTGCCAAAGCCAAAAGCCTACAACTCTGGCATGGCTGGTATTAACAAAAAGTCAAGCGCTTTGCCCAGCGTACAAGGGCATGAACAGTTTAAAGGCTTCTAAAACAAAAGGGATTTAACCTCTGTGAAGAATATCATATAACCAAGCCTTAAACTGTCAAGTTTTAATTTGTTTTAAAAGTTTATAATGGGGTTTTACAATGAGAACATTAAGCTCAAATATGATGGCAGTCAAATCAAATTAAAAAAGTTTAATTGAACGGGCTCTGTTCCGCCGATTTTTGGAAACAATCACACAGCTGTCAAGCTTGACTTAGTTTATTTCCAGCTAAAAATGTAATCTAAATGTTGAAATAAAAAATAAACTAAAATCATATAATAAAATAGAATTCAAGGTACGTCTTTTCTGTCATATTTCTTGTAAAATTAACTGGTTTGCGGTGTCTGATAGCAAAAAACGAAGTCTATTTCTCAGAATGAAACTTTATTTAAATATTTATTTAATCTTTACATTTATAATTTTTATGTTCACATATTCAGGCTCTAATGTGAACTTTCTCAGGAATTTCCTTTGGTTCTGGAAAGAAAGAAAGAAAGAAAGAAAGAAAGAAAGAAAGAAAGAAAGAAAGAAAGAAAGAAAGAAAGAAAGAAAGAAAGAAAGAAAGAAAGAAAGAAAGAAAGAAAGAAAGAAAGAAAGAAAGAAAGAAAGAAAGAAAGAAAGAAAGAAAGAAAGAAAGAAAGAAAGAAAGAAAGAAAGAAAGAAAGACCATAGAACTGAGTTATTTTAAATTGCAAAAATATTTCAAAATGTTTTGATCATTTTTGATCCAATTAACTTTTGAATGGTAGTATATTATTACCTAAAATATTTAACAGCTCTTTACGTAATGTTAGTTCACATAATAAAAGACAAAAAAACATCTATATGCATATTTCATTGCACATATAGGCCTACTAATCTGTTATGCATTATAACATTTGCTAAATACTTATAGTAATTCTAGTGATGTTTATTGGTGACTTAACAACCATTTAAATAAACCTTAAATTTGGGACAAATACTGCATAACCATTGACAGAAAAGGCTCATTTGAATGTCAAAATACCACGTGGTTTGTATTGTTTGGATAACAACTACACATTTTCACAGTGGTGATGTTGCCAACGGATGTCCTTCGGGTTGGATTTCTTCAATCTGTACTATTTAAAGAGTAAGATAATGAGACCATCCGCAATATCACCATCAATTTCACCAATATTTTTCAACCTAGCGAGCTGTTTTCTGTTTTCGGGACACAGTATAGCCTTTAGCACTTGCTGGTAGGTCACAGGAGACCGTTTGAAGGGTGGAGACCTTTCCCTTGGGCTCCTGAAACAGCAGCTGCTATTAACTTGCACATTATGAACACCGTTACCTTGGTGATCGAAGAGAAACTGGAGCCTTTCAAGCACTCAAATAATTCCCTGTTCAAAACGCTTTACATTTACTGCACATACATGACATGAACTTTTAAACGCAATCGTAAAATGAAAAGTTTCTGTGTTTTCCAATAACGTTCTGATATGAACAAACGTTCTTCCAGTAATGTTGGTAGAATGTTCGTACAAAGTTATTTGATCGTTTTCAAAGCATTAGCACATAAATGTTGTTTATACGTCATCCATAAAATGTTTTTCTGAAATATTTTAATTAGTACAATGATCCCTCACCACTTTGCGGTTCAAGTTTTACGGCCTTAGTGCATCGCAGATTTTTCGAAAATATTCATTGAAAAATAAAAATTCAATAATACCGCCACATCGGCAGCCGTATTGCGGAAAGCAGCGTTCATCGTGATGCGAGAGAAACGGTTTCCCAGGATGCCAGACAAAGAGAGAAACTCTCAGTGGCTTTGGACACGCCCACGGGCACTCAGACAAGACATGTGATTGGTTCCCGGCGTGAGAGCGACCAATGAGAGTACAAGTGGATGTATCCCGTGAGCTGATTGGCTGATCCTACTTCACGGATTTTCACCTATCACGGGGGGTTCCGGTCCACATTAACCGCAATAAACAAAGGATCACTGTACTTGCATGTTGAGAACATTCCAAATTTACATTCCCATAATACTTGCAAAGTAGAAGAAACATTCTCTTATGTTTCTCTAATGTTTACATGACCAAAAAACATTTCAACATTCTGAGAGCATGCAAAAAACAAAATTCCTTTGGCCTTTTTTTTGGTGTACAGACGACAACGTTGTTAAAATGATCCCGTTCACATGGATCGGCAAAAATTACTAAAAGCGCTGCATTATTCATTCCAGGCCAGTAGATGGCGATGTCATTTTGTAAAGAAACACTTCACACCTATAGAATGAACATGTAATGCACATGCGCAAGACGTCACCGCTTTCACAAATTCGCATTTTCGAAATTTATAGACGATAACGATTTGAAACCCGCTTTCAAAAGATCACATTTTAATGCCCCCAAAATGCAGTTGTCATGTAACGGAAAAAAACGCATGAAAGGTTTTCCGTTTTATAGTAGTAAAATAGGGTCGTGTAAACGGCCCCTTAGAACATTTATTAGTTAACTATTCATCACGTCATTCTTTAATTCAGAAAAATGCCTGTCCGCTTCAGTCCCAGCGTTCTGATGTGATCAACAAGCAGCGATTACCTCCATGTGTAATCAGGCAATCTTCAACGGCTTACAAATGGCCCTTGTCTGGCTGTTAGCAAGACATAAAAGCAGCCCCTGGCAATAGCGGGATGCCAGGTAGAGCTCGCGAAGAAGCACCCTCTCAGCAATTATACAGGGAGAAGGTCGAAATCAACTGTAAATGCTTTTTCCCAGCTGGGGGATTGCTGTTTGCACAGATACCCGCAGGCTGATGTGAGCTAAGCTGCTGTTGTTTGACAGGTGAGGAAAACAGAGACCAGACATCTGACATGAGTGAGATGTAAAACTTGCTCTGGAAATTTTATGTAACCGGGTGTGGAGTATTTTTATTCTGGGACATGTTTTCTGAAACGTCTGCCTGATTTCATTAGAATTCATGCTCGTAATTAACAGTTATCCTATATATAAATGTGTGTATGATGGATATGCATCACTAGATGTTTATGAAAGAATACAGTAATGTTGTGAAATTTTATTAGAATGTAAAGTAACTGCTTTCTGTTTTTAAATGTAATTTATTTCTGTGATCGAAGCTGTATTTTCAGCATCATTTCTCCAGTCTTTAGTGTCACATGATCCTTCACAAATCATTCAAATATGATGATTTGATGCTTAAGAAACAATTCTGGTTACTATCAATGTTGAAGACCGTTGTGCTGCTTTTTGTGGAAGCCGTGGAAATTATATTTGCACCAATAAACAATATTTTGTTTAAAATAATAATACATAATATTTAAGGGAAAGCAATGACTGATTTGAATGTCAAAGCATTTCTTGAATGCAATGCAAGTCGCTTTGAATAAAAGCTTCTGCCAAATGCATAAATGTAAATGTAATAAGGCATTTTACACTCTGGTAAAAATAGATTTATTTCATCACAGCACAGAAATACTCAGTGTCTCGTACCCCTATTTGGTATGAATTTGGAATGAAACAACTGTACACATTTTTCAGAAACAACATCATTTAAAAATGCATAAGGGTTGAATAAAACTCAACCACTGATGTATGAAAATATTTATGACCAGGGAAATTTCACTTTCCTGTGTTGTAATTCTCATAAAGGTATGAAATGGATGAAATTGGACTTCTCATTTCATATTCATACTGAAAAAGGCCCTCAGACTTCAGTTAATTTTTTATGAAAAATATTTAAGACATGTTTCATAAAAAGACTTCATAACATGCCATTTTTGCCTGACGTTGCGTTTCTCATCTTGAAAATTGTGAATACATGTTTTTGTAAAAGAATTTTGGTTATAATACAGATAAAATGACTGTTTTCAAGGACGTCCTGTGTGTAATGCTGATTATGATAAATTGTTAAACAGCTGGTATCCTAAACATTAGTGCCAAACCATTTTTCTTGTCGTATAGTTTTATGCGTATTGATCCTCAAGATGTGGCTTTGGAACAGCTGAGGCTCTTAAACCCCTTTAAAATGAAGGATGACATGCTGGAATCCTCAAAAAACCATTAGATAATATTTACCAAAACATGACTCATCATATACCCGTAATTAGTTTCATTGTGCTATTTTCCTTTGTCAAACGTTCCCTCTTTTAACTCTTTCCCCGCCATTCCAGCTATCCAAGTCACCGGATGTGAAGAAGCCGAAACAAGTAATAAAGCATGTAAAATAATGCGATCATCAAACGTCACATAATTCCAAACTATTACCATATGAAAACTCAAACAAAGGAAGAGATCTAGAACTGAGAAGCTTCTGTGGTTTTAATGGACTCGATCTACTCCATCATCTGTGTTTTGACACAATTTTTTTCAAAATGTTGCTATTTTCTTTAAATGAAACACATGAGTTGCGATTTAAAAGAATGCACATAGCTTGAATAAAAAGCTAGTGCCAATGAACATCCCTTAATGTTCTTTCTTTCGATTTTGATATATTTTGCATGTTCAGATATTCATACAATGAAATATTCTTGATGCTGGCTGGCAACTTCTTAAAAAGCTGGCGGGGAAACAGTTAAATTCTTGCTTCACACAACTTTTCCCATTAGAAAAGACAAAATCGAGCTTACAGGTTTGACTGGAATGTAAAAGGTAGAAACTTGCAGTATGTACAACAACAGATAGGCAGCCAAGTGAGTATATTATCTTCAATAAATTATTATAAAATAGTTTTCTTTTTTTACAATTAATTGTTTTCCCAAAATGTGTTCAGTCCCAGCCAAAGTCATGGCCGGTCATGTGGTAGAACTTTTTGTTAAATGGCTTGTAGAAGTCTCGCAGTCTTTCGATCACATCGGGATGGATGTTTGGGTGCGTGCGGCCTTTAGTTTTGCCGAGGCAGTGCGGTTTGCTGTTGCTCTCGGGTCTTTTGAGGCAGGGGAAGCCCTTGGCGGGGTTAAAGTGAAAGTGTTGGTGCGTGACCTCCCTCCTCAGGCCCAAGAAGTGCTGAACACGGGCCATTTCCCCAGCCGGGTCGCTGATCAGACGCTCCCCGCTCACAAACAACAGCTGGCTCATGGGGAAAAACTGCAGCCACTGATCCAAATGCCTGGCGTACATGCCGATCTGCACCGCGCTCCACGAGGTGTCTATTACGTTGGCTGTGATGTTTTTAAAAGTCAAGCTCTCGAAGGATGGGATGTCGGGTTTCTTTGAGCGGGTCTGCGTGTAGTCCGAGATCGCCCGGGTTACTGGGTCTCGAACCACAACTATCAGCTTAGTGTCCTTAGACATGGCGTGGATCCGGCCTGGAACCTCCTTGGTTACAAAGTAGCTTGGTGTCTTCTCCATAGTTAGCTGACCCTCCAGAGTTTTGGGCATTAGTTCCCTAGGAGCAAAGAGGCATGGGGTGAGTATCAAAGAAGGATTCATACGGACAGACACAACAGATATGAAAAACAGCAGGACTGACATGACACACACATCGCTGTCTGTTGTACGTTTAAAGACCCAAAGCTCCAAAAAACAAACATCAGAAGAGACACCCATGGACCGTCTGCTGCGTACTGCACACAAAACTGGCAAGAAATGTTTTTTACATGACACCGCTTTCAACTAAGAACGGAAAACGTATGCATTATGGCCAATCGTTTTCTTGACAATGACGTTTTGTGGACCTGAAAACAAACTTTTGAAAATGATACCGTTATTGTCTCAAATTTTTGAAAACCGTGCGCATGCATATTACATGTTAGTACAAGATTTTCTTTACAAAGTGACGCAAAATCGAAACATTTCCATTTTTAGTACATTGCTGTCGTAAATGCATATTCAAGTTATACCTGTTATCAGCAAGAATCAAACCCATTTGATGATATTAACACCCCAATCAATCTTTTGAGCTACTGTAACAAGAGTCTTTGGATATTGCAAGTTCTAAAATTGGTGCTTTTGTGGAAGAATGAAATTTGGCCATTTGTGCCACCAAATCTTTAGTTTGAACAAATAAATGCAATATTATATAATATAGTACTGTTTTATCTCTAAACTAAGTTTTTATTTAGTGTGCTTTGCACTGTATCTTATGTTTAAAAAAATGTTGGGGGGGGGGGATATCAATTTTGCAAACATCTTGACTATAATATTATGCACTTTTTAATCACATGTTATAAGTAGATACACAAATATGTAGCTGTGTTTTAGAAAGGCAATACTACATGTTCCAAACTGACTGATTTTCTATTTTTTTATTGTTATTATTTACAATTTCCCAAATAAAATCTAATTAAAGGTACTGGGCTGCTACAATTTATGTTTTTGAGGAAAAACTAAATTCACTTATATGTGCAATAAAGTACACATGTTTTATTTCTAAAGTAATTATTTATTATATAGGTTTAAAGCAACATTTTGGGAATACTTTATTTTAAAGTATGTACTTACTGTACTAGTATAGATGAGAATAAGCTGCGTATTGAACCAGACTTCAAAGACTACAAAAAAAAAGACAGCAAATAAACTAGGCTAAAAGCTGCAGGGCTAATATATAGAAAGTCATATTTTCAGATTGATAGCCAACCATGAGTAACTAGACAAACACTGGAGTTATACATCAGTCTGCACGTGTGTATATTTTGAAGTTACATTGAGCACAAAGAATAAAAGACATCCATCTCCTTATACTGCACTTAATCCCTCTTACAGTCTTAAAATAATCCTCCTCTGTCACATCATGGCTATCTCTCAATACAGATCACTAAATAAATCACACAAAGGCTCGGAAATGTTAATAAATGACACAGCCCAGTGTTTTATTTTAGACTTGGTTTTTACTTGTGCATGTTGGTTTATTTTCACTCCCATGATACCCGAGTCAGCAGTATCAGGCCAGCGAATGCAATTGGCAAATTAGTCTTTTAACTTTAGCTAGCAAGGGGAGAATGGATGAACTGGGTTATTTGAGGTTAATGCAAGACCGTCGTCTGCATGATAATGCACATAAACAAACTCTGGTCAATGCAGGGTCAGGAAAGGTAGAGCGAGGACAAGATGTCAGAGCTATCACTTATGATTATCACAAGCTGTTGTTTTTTTAAAGGGGTAATATCATGAGGAACCAAATTACCCTTGATTTGTTTGAGTTTTAAAGAGTTTGAACTATGAAAACATTGTTACTATTAGACTTCAAAATATTTTATTTAAAGCAAAGAGAACATTTATTAAATCTAAGCCACTAATGTTTTTTTTTATCTGTAACTGACAAATACAGTAATGCCTTGAGAAATGAGCGTCCTGGCATATGAGTATTTTGAGATACGAGCAAGCCTTAGAGCAAATTTTGCTTTGAGATACGAGTAATTATTTGAGATACGAGCAGCTTACAGTTGCTGCCGCTAGGTGTTTGAGCACTCAGAGCAGCTCAAGCGCCTCATTTATGGTGTAATTGCATATGATCTCCACCTTGGTTTTACAGCGGGGGTTTCCGGGGGCAACAAGTGATTCATGAGCATTAAGCTGGGAGCAACACGAGTTATGCGTGTTCAATAATAATAAATATGAGGTTCTGAGGCGATCCAATACACAACACGGGAAGAAACACTACACTTCTGTATTGTTTGCATTATCTTTGTTATCCCTCCCTCCTCCTCCTCCTCCTCCTCCTCCTCCGCACATGCCGCGAAGGAAAGAACTCATAATCAAAACCACATTTTATTTTATGTCACAGGAATCCTTATAAACGGTACTATAATTTTTGTGTGTGTGTGTCTCTATAGCAATGAAAAACATGTTTTATTCTCAGTAAATCCATTTTCAATGTTAAAAAATAATTTCCATTTAAAATAAATGCTGTTCTTTTGAACTCTCTATTCATCAAATAATTGTTCCATCACAGGAATAAACTACATTTGAAAATATATTCAAATTAAAAACAGTTCATTTAAATTGTAATAATATTTTAGAATTTTTTTCTTTTTCTTATTTTTGATAAATAAATAAATAAATAAATGCATGTATGGACAACATGAGGGATGTCTTTGAAAAACATATTTTTAAAAATCATTCCAACCCTAAGCTTTTGAATGGTAGCTTACAAGTACTATCGATGTAATGGGTGTTGGTGCGGGATGATGAAAAGCACGGAGAGCAGGGTTCAACCGAAAACTCTCTTTAATGAACAAAATGAAAACACTTTATGAACAAAAAAGGCACACCTGTGCAAAACAGAGGAGAACTAGGATCAAGAGGAGCATAACCACACACGACGAAACGCGTTCAACAACTGAAAAAGACAAAGGGATACAAGAGGCGATTGGGCACAGGTGACAAGACTAACAAGGGGAGTGGCTGACCTGACAAGTGAAGGAAAAGACAATGGGAAGCACACGGAATGAAACAGGAAGTGGGTGGAGACACGACAGGACTGTGACAATCAAAGGACATCAGCAAATGGGCAACAAAGTAAAAAGAAATATAGTATTATATAACTAATAAGGGTGTTTTAAGTCTTAAAAGCAGAGAAGCAAAAAAAAACAACCTCCTTTAATTCTATGGATCAGAACACGATGACAAAAACTAAATTGTTTTGGGAGAAAATGCTTTACAAATGTAAAATATGAGCCCTTTAAACTGTCAAACAAGATTTATGTTTATATACAGTTTGCACAAGCCTATCAACAACTTCGCTTGAAACAACAGCCGATTTATCCGAAGCAATTTATAGTTCGCCACTGACAAAAGTTTTGACAGTGACAGATGTTTGAAAATACAATTAGCCGTGGAGCTGAGAGTAGGGAAAGAAATGTTGCTGCAATGATTACGCCTGTTAATGAGGTACTTGTGTGTGTGTGTGTATATATAGACGCATTACTAGGCAAAGACTGTTGTCTTAACCTCTCCTTCAAGACAAAGTTTATAATAATATCTAAGCAATTACTAGCATGAAGTGGGGAGGTGGGGAAAGGGTTTATACTGTAAGAGGAGAAGAAACACGCATTGGTCCCTCAGTGCTTTGAGGAGTCGGGGGATGAGGGCTAATCCTGTCAGGGGGATTGCAGTGGGCCAAGCTCATTAACCACCTAAAAAAAAAAAAAATGCATGCGGTGCATCTTATGTAATCTTAGAAACCTTGCTATTTAACTCAGGATTCTCATCATTAATAAGGGATGTGAAAAAAACAAAGCTAATGAGACATAGACGCATATGGGGAGGGGAGGGGAGGGACCTCTTTATCTCCGCAATTACGTTCACAGTCCCTTAGATACACAAGCTGAGTCTTTTGCATTGGGCCACAGGGATACAAAACACAACTGATCAAACTTTCCACCTGGTCCCCAAGCAAAACAGACTCGAATCAGAACCGCATGAATTATTCATGCAAGCAGACAGACACAAATGTGGCGTCTTGTATTAGAATTCGAAAACATTAGTGCTTTTGCAATTTGTTCTTCTTGACAGATTGCGCCGCCTGGAAGCATTGGCTTTCCAAACATCTTAATCCAGCATGCTGTCCAACAGACAAAACTCATTAGTATTAAACGAGACATAAGAACAAAGTTTGGTTTCACTTTGTTTTGTTTGTCCCTTTAACACATTGTTGACTAAGTAATATTGCACATGCATGTTTACTAACTCTCATTAGAGTGTTAGAGTTTTAGTAGACTGGTAAGGTTAGGATTAGAATAAATTGACGTGGTTGTAAAGTTACTTTATAGTCAGTAGAATGTCTGAGCATCAAAATAAAGAGTTAGCAGATATTAAGCAAACCGTCTACTAATACTCTAATGAGAGTTAGTTGACATGAAGTTGCAAAGTTACTTATAATCAACAGAATATTCAAAAGCGACCATCAAAATAAAGTTATACAGTAGAACCCAGACGTACGAAACGCTCTACGTACGAAAAGTTTGACGTACGATAAAAGATTTTGGGTGTTTTTCCGCCCGAGTAACGACAAAATGATCGAGAAGCGAAAAACGAAATCTCGGACGAGGCGACGATTTCCGAGTTTTGTTTTGAAATTCGCGCGACACTGACCCATAAACTCGCACCAATCGTCCCGCTCTCCCATTGGCTGTCTCCCGGCTCTGACGCTAGCTTTCGCTGCAGCATCCTGCTCTCCTATTGGTCAGCATCGCTCCCACCAGCCTCTGCGTAGCTGCGTTCAGTGTTGCCAACTTAGCGTCTTTGTCGCTATTTTAGCGAGTTTTCAGACCACTCCAGCGACAATTTTTCCCAAAAGCGACTAGAGACAAATCTAGCGACTTTATCTGGAGTTATTGCTGACTTTTGGAGACTTTCTGATCCCCTTCCCGCTGACAGGAAGATCTATCCGCACCGCAGTTGACAGGAAGATCTGAAGTGAAAGTGAAGAAGAGGATGCTCTCCATGGAGACGAAAAGAGAGATAATTGAGAAGTATGAAGCTGGCATGCGCTTCATCCCATGCTAAATGTGGTGTTTTCGTAGGGCTTGGAACGGATTAGGCAATTTACATGTAAAAGCCTGACCGATTTACGAAAAGATCGATTTACGAAGCCAACCTCGGAACGGATTATTTTCGTACAGTTCTACTGTATTCTCAAAGTATACTTTATGTAGCAAGTATACTAGAACTGCATGATTCTGGATGAATTGAGAATCATTATTTTTGGTTTGTTTGTTTAAAATAGAGATTCTGACAAAATGTTAATTACTGTAGTAAAATTTGATTGAATGATTGAATGACTCACTCATAAACACTTCATGTTTTATTATTGGAAGAATCAGCATTTTTGAATGAGTCTCGTGAATGACAAATACATATTTTTATCAATCACTTGTAATCAATGCTCCAATAATATTGTTATTGGAGTTTCTTTTCTAAAGATGAGTTGCTCTATTTTCATCTCTTCAGTGTTTATATCTGAACTATAATCTTTTATCCCAGTTCTTCTGTGATTTAATATGAATATTTGTAACAGAAATGAAGATAATGTGTGGTTGAAAAGACTGTTTGTGAAGCTGTTTCATTCCTAAACATGACAACTGCTCTCACTGGGTCAGAGCTGAATGATCCGGTGTGATTTTGTAAAAGGTTTAATAGACAGGCGCATCGGTGTATCGGTGTCTCATCATATATGGGTGAGATCGCCTGGGTTTTTGAATTGAGATTGCAATCTTTTAATGATTAATTGTGCAACTCTAAAGTATCAATGTACTAGTATTGCATATTTCTTAGGGCTAAACCCACTCTTTATTTTATAAAAGTACACTTTGTGTCTTAAAGTGTCCTTGAAGTGTAACAACAGTAAACGGAGCACACAACGGTTTCCATGAGTTTTTCTTCAAGTATTACAACTATAGCCTACTACAAGTGAACTCATTGATATACTTCTACTTCACTAGTTATATACTAATTTTTTTATATAATAGTCCAATTTTTAGTTTATGAATGTACACATGAATGTATGCTCTCAGTAAAGTACTAGTTTAAATGTTTTCAGTAAGTGCTTTTTTTGTGTGTGAATGAAAAAAAATATCAATAAAGAATTTGCCTGCTTAAATGCAAGACCAGTCGATATGCAGTTGCTAGGCTATATTGAGTGCTTAAGATAGTCCAAGTGCTTTATACTGCACTATACGAATGTCGATGTACTCTGGGTTCAAAATATTATGGACCATATATATACGCACGCAGGTTTTGATAAATTCATAACACTATGCAATAGTAATGATGTTTGCAAATAAGTAAACATTAATTTTAGCAAGCCTACTCTGAAGCCAAGAGCAGTCCAGAGGAAAACCAGACTTCTGCACACAGTCCAGCATGATAAAGTCTTTACTAGCAAAGTTTAAGGTTAAACTGCACTCTTGGACCGGCAGAGAAATAAAGCTCTGCAGCACCACAGGGTTAAATTAGAGAGCCTGCTGTGTTAGATGGCGGTTATTACCTTGTTTTGTCTAGAGGGAAGTGAGCTGTGTCTTCTCCGGAGCATGTTTTTGAAGAGCTCTCTGTAAACCTATGTTTACATTATCTGCTATCAGGTAGAACTTTCAAAGGCTGGTTTACGCCTTTTAAAGTCTCTGTGCTGTTTGAAGTTCCCTCAGGATAGTTTGAACATGGTCGTCATAGAACAGCACTTTGCATGGTTTAATGAGTGCTTTCAGCGGAAATCCTTACAGTTCTTGTTAGTTTAGTCACAGCCTTGATAGCAGACCAAATACTTATGTTTATGATGCAGTTTGTATAAATGACACTATAAAAAAAAAGAATGTGGTTATATCAAGAATTCTTTAAGCTTTATACATGAACTTACTAGGAGAATATACACTAACATTTAAATGTTTGGGTTAGTTTATTTTTTTAAATTATTATTCAGAAAGTAAACGTTAAATTAATCAAAGGTGACAAATTTCAAAAGAACAGCATCTATTTGAAATAGACAAAAGACAATAGAATCCTGAAAAAATGTTTCATGGTTTCCATAGAAAATATTGTGCAGCAATATTCAGCATTGATAATATAGTAAATGTTTATGGAGCATCAAATCACATTAGAATGGTTTCTGTAAAATACAGCTCACAGGAATAATTTACACTTTTAAATATATTCATTTTAACAACATTTCTGTTTTAGAGACTTTGTTGTTTTCATGAGTGAATTCTATTGTTGACTACTATTTTGAAAGAGGAAGTCAGAACTGTTGAATATCTTGAAAAATGTAATGGCGAAAGGTGTGAGAACGGAAATGAAGTTCTCTACTCTTGTCTCTTCTGCTTTATAGTTTATTAACTCCTAAAATATGCCACACATTTCTTCTAAAACATTTAATCCAAGCCCAAACTTTTAAACAGTAGTGTATATATTATATTACTGTTAGAACCCATAGATATTAGTTTATTGGTGAGATGCCATATATACTAATTTTCTTACTACATTATAATTTTAGTGAAATTTTGTATCCTATTTACAACCTGGAGGAGTAACTAATAAGCTCTTATATATTTTCAAATATAGCACAGCTCCTCCTACCCAATTGCTTAAATATATCCTACCCACCTGTTTTCAAGCAAAATGTGCACTTTGCGTAGGTCATTTTAAGAGATCAGAGACCCAACCTGGGAAAAAATGATTCAGGGAACGTCAAAAGCTGTAGGTCCTTTCATGAGTAAAGTATGACATCTTATCATCTGTACGCTCTTATAAACTCAGAATTTAGATTCTTGACATAAAAGACAAAAAATAGGGAAAATAAAATCACTTTACCTCCAGTCTGGAAGACACCGGGGTTTAGCATTCCCCCAATTCCATGTTAGCATTCAGAGAGAACTACAGGCTTGTAAACTTTACATGAATACAATGCATCAGTCTGACATGTAGACTAAACAGTCGATTAAAGGTAGAGTAGGCAGCTGCGGAGAGGCTGGAAATGGAGAGCAAGCTTTGAAAGCATGAGATTCAACCGCCCTAGATTGTCTGCAAAGCCACACCTCCTTTAAAACGTTAATGTGTGCAGACAGAACAGTCTGCAAAGCATCCCTATAGATCGGGTTAAAGTACTTCATGTCTCAAAGCACATAACGTTAGAATGTTACTGAACATAAACAACTTACAGAGCTCTAGCTGCACTACCTGACTGCTGCAGATAACTCTGCTTATGGAAATACAGTACCTCGGTTTACAAGTTAATTTGTATACGAGCAAATCAGTGTACAAGCATTGTATCGGAGTGCGAGAGAATTTTTCCCTCGCCCACGCGCATTTTTTTTTGTGGAAAATTCCTAACGCTCAGCATCTTCGTGCACATTTTTACTGGGTATATCCTAACGACAGCCTATCACCCCTTAACTCGTTCATTCTCTCAGCGTCGCTCGGTTTGGTTGCATCATTCACCACAGTGATACTTTTATAAGTGTTTTACCTCGTTTTGTTACATTAATTGTGATCGCTATTGTTCACGTAGTGAAATATAGACGTACAGTACAGCATATAGACAATGACAGCAAGATGAGTAAGAAAGAAGGGATGAAATTCTCCCTGTAAGTAGTAAAACCCTCCTCTCGTCTCCTTCACGCCAGCAGCGACGCTACTCAAAGCTAAAGTGCGCGTTACAGTAAATTGTAAAGTATTTTTAGAGTTTAAATTTCAATTATTAATTAGTATTTATATGAGATTTTAATGGTTATTACTGTAATTAATAGGGTAAAACTCCAATTTTTTTAAATTGGGCATTTATGGTCATGTGGAACGAATCGAGTGATTTTTATTACATTCTTATGGGGAAAATTGTTTTGGTGTACGAGAATTTTGAGTTACGAGCTCTTGGAACCAATTAAACTCATAAACCAAGGTATTACTGTACATATGTTGACAGGCAGGTATGACATTGGATTCAGACCAAATGAAATGATTGGACGAACATGTTTTGGTCTTGAGACTTCCACAGAAGATATATATGTAGACCACTTTTATTATTAATTGCTACCAGAATGTGAAGAGGGTTTCAACCAGAATAACAAAAAGTGTTTAAACTACCTTTAGCTATGAGATGTTGACTTTCCTTTTGATTTTCTTTGAGTCAGGGTGAATGAATGAGCTTTCACCATGAAATCAAAATTGACAAGTCTTATTTAAATGTATTATTACAAATGGTTTATAATGTGCACATTATTATGGACAACTAGTAAGAGCTATGCAGTTATCCCTGACTCCCCAGGATAAAGAGGCACTCTAGCGACTGACACTATAGAGGCTGTGCTCTTTAGCATCCTTGTAGTCCACCCGCCTCCCATGCCGGAAACACCGGTTCCCACTCGGATGGGTTGCACACATTGTTTTTTTGGGGGGGGGGGTTTGTATTCATGTGCCCTCGTAATCAAAAATCTCCCCCTCCTCTTACACCGCTATCCTTTTAAGAGCGTGAGGGCGGAACAACCTAGCACTCACATGAGATCGACCAATAGAAAACCACAATCATTCAGGCATCCAATCAATTCCTGATGGCTAAAATCTGTTTTTCCATTCATTGGCTGAAGAAATGGGAAAATCCATAAGTTATAGGTCTCAGCATCATAGACATACTTCCAATAAAAATGGACTACTTTACACTATTTCTGTGTGCTGTGTATTTGTATAGAATGTATTAGCCTTAGCAACTTCAGACCCACCACTTCAGTTGTTTATTTAGGCAACAGACAGGAAGGCAGCTCACTGGGTTTTTGAACAGGGCTCTACGTTCCCTTAATGTGCCAGTGAAGAGAAGAGCCAAAGGTTTATAAATTATTATAAGCAAGTGGCTTTTCACACAGAAGAAATCCATCATTCTCTTCAATCCAGTCGTGCCTTACCATCCCACACAAAGGCTAGCAGCAATTTTATCAGTAAACACAACAGCAACATCATTCAAGAGTGAGGAAAAGTTACGTGCATGTTTTAAGAATACCCTTATTCTGCTCCTCTCAGGGCTTTCTTTGAGGGAGATCCTGCTGTGTTTCTCAAAAAGCACTTTCACCCTCTGAGCACATTTGCATACAAAGTGAAGAAAGAAACAACACAATTCACTCTAATTGCCTGCTCTTTCTCACTGGGGTTAATGCAGAACCTCGGGGGTTCAGCAGATCCTCTCTCTTTTGAAACATTCAGAATCTCACTCAATTGACTCACTTTCAATTTACTGCAAGCATCTGCCATCCACAAACAAACTACGCCTTTTAACTCTATCACTGCTTCAGAGTCAATCAGGAATATGACTGCGCCATATAACTTTCTGCCAAGTCCTTTGACCTGGCATGGTTGAATCTACTGATAGATGAAATAAACTTGACCAACATGCAATTATTACCATTGAAATACATTGAAATGACCATGGTTACACCACAATGCTCTATCAAATACAATGCTGTACAAATACAGTAATTTAGCACCTAATACAGTACCATGGCATTTCCAAATAAAGTCTACAGTATTATATTTGATGCACAAATACATGGCCTCTCAATTATGACCAAAACTTTGCTATTGAACACCAATCTTATATATATGCCTTCTGTCATCTGAATGTTAGTTGGGTTTTTTTAGATTAACTTTTATGCTGTTTGTAATATTTCAAGATGAACATTTACTAGACTGGAGCAACTCATTTGTATCAAATACATATACTATGTTTATTTGTTCATTTCTCTGTATTGCATTGCGTTACTCAGTGTTACAGTGTTCACTGAATTGCACTGCATTATATGATTTGATCACAAACCTAGGCATTTAAATATAATTTTAGTAAAAACATATTATTGGAAGATATTTATTTGCATTTACTATATGTATGTATCTGCTATACTCGTATAAAGCTCTCGTTGATTTTCATTTCAAGCTATTTCAATTTCATTTGACTTTTTGGCCATATAAATATCAGAATCTGCATGTGATTTCATGTTTTGTTCAGTTTGAGCCTCTGAATAAATTTGAGGTTTTTCCTCCTCAAGCACGAGGTCCATACTCTCACTATATAAGACGAGACATAAAATTCTTAAATATCAAATATGATGCTCAACAAAAACGCATTAAAAACACAGAATTTAATAGTTTATCTAAAGATTCAATTACCTTTTCCATGAAAAAATATATACATTTTCCAGACTATTATTTTATGTCAGGGTTAATATTGTAAGGGTTTTTTGGGAAAGCAAAGGTGAAAAATATTTAAAAATTAGGAACAAAATCAATGGCTTGTTTATTGAATTTCTCAGCCCTTCTGTTTCTTAAAAGCCTTGTATGAAAAGTCACACTGCATGTACAGTTATAAAGCCCTGCTGTGCTCAGTCACCCTTCTGGACGCCTCCTGCAGGGAGCGCATGGACGCCTCCTCCGTGTTGGACTAACAGTGCAGCAGAGCTCAATACCTCCACTGGAGACCTGGCCACCTGGCTGCATACTTCTCTCTCCATGTTTCTGCTTCACAATTAGTCTACTGGGATCTCAGGATAAAGGGGCTCATCCTGCTCTTTGCCTCTTCCTTGTATTCCCACTGAGCGTCAGCACTGAAGGAACTGGGTCTTCAGATTCCTCCACTGAACGTTTGCAGCGCCGTGAACAATGAAAAGCTCTGGGGTGCATTTTCCTTGGCTAAGGTTTTCAACAGATTGGTCAGCATTTAATGATAGTCTATGTTGATGTTTATACGCTGTCAGTTAGACAGTCTAAGGTGATTTTTGGCCAAAATAACTAGCAACATTTATTGGTGATGGTCAAAATTCTGAATCAAAGTTCTTTATTGGCATCTATGGTTGAAGTGTAACATCTATGGAATATTTCTATTGCATAAAAGATTCTTTAAAGTGTTTAATGTTCTTCACGCTTAGAAAAATGGTTCTTTTAAGAATCATTCACTGAAAGATTCTTTAGGGAACCAAAAAGGGTACTTGGTACAGCATGAAATCCATGTTGTGAAACCTTTATTTTTAAAGGGCCGGGTCACCCAATATGAGTATCATTCTTCTGTTGAACACAAAAGAAGATATTTTAAAGAATTGAATGTTGGTAAGCAGACTGTAGCCATTGATTTCTATAGTTTTTTTTTCCTACTATGGAAGTCAATGGCTACCGTCAACTGTTTGATTACCAACATTCTTTATCTTCTTTTGTGTTCAATAGAAAAAAGAAATACAAAGAGGTTTGGAGCAATTTGAGTGTAAGTGATGACAAAATTGTCATTTATGAGTGATCTATCACTTTAAGAGTTAACAACTGGCCGAACCAATTTTCTGAGTTTTCTACTACAACTCGGAATGTCAAATTTGATGTAAAAATCACATTGGTTAATTTCATCAGTTTTCACAATACAGCTGTCTGGGAAAATAATAAATAATACTAGGAATCAAGGGTGAGGGTCAAACCTCCACGGACTGATAATGGTGTGCAGATGCACCTGACTATGAAGGGGTGTTACACAAGCACAGAACATAATGTTTATTTAGTCTGTTTATCTTGAGTTGTTCCAGCATTTTTTCTAGTTCACCATTACCATGCACTGTGAAAAGAATTCATTCCCACACGTCCAAAATAACCGTGAGGATGACAATATATAAACAATCACACTCAAAAAGTTCCTTTCTCTCTCTTTCGGTTTTGTTTAATATAGCCTATCATGCCCATCGTAGTTATGTATGTAATATGTAATAACCAATGGTCTAAATCCTTTACACAAAACAGGGTCAGGTGCCTTTAACTACTATGTGCTTGCATAAAAAACAAAAACATTTTAGGTGCAATGTACTTATTGCAAGGTTAACTGTGTAATCATAGATGTAATTACAAAAATTAATTACAACAGCTATTACAGTATTTGATGTAAAAACTTGTATGTATGTGCACAACACTATCAAATTATTCATCTACATAATTCAAGAGACTTAATACAAAGTGGGACCCAAAACATTATTAATAAGAAAAGAGTTCTGGTTCTACAAACTGTCCAGTAGCCAGACAAAAAAAAAAAAAAAAAAAAATGATGATGATGAAAACACTCCAAACTAAATACTGTTGCATCATTAATGAGTAACTGCACAGGAAAAAGTGATTAAGGCATTATTAACACTATAACTAGTGACTACTAAAGAAACTTGTATTAATGAATTAGTAAGAATATATTCATATTCAGTAGAATATGGTAGTTCACTATTAGCTAATCCATAACTACTTTATTCATACCTCCTATAAAACCTACTAGGTTCATAATTAATGTGAATAGTGCATAATTAACTGTAAAGTGAAGATCATAGTAACCCACTCGTAATGACTCAAGTGTTACCAAATCCTTCTGAAGAAAATACTATCCAAAGCTTTACAAAAACCTCAAAATGCATTCGATATTGTGGAGTTAACAAGCTTCTCACTTTAGATTACTGATCCAAATAATTAGCCATTTGGTAACACTTGAGTCATTACTAATGGGTTACAATGATCTTCACTTTACAGTTAATTATGAACCAGTAGGTTTTATAGGAGGTATGAAAAAAAAGAAGTTATTGATAAGCTAATAGTGAAATACCATATTCTACTGAACGCTTAATTTACTAATTCATTAATCAGAACTTCTTGTTAGTTAATAGTAGTTACTAGAATGTCAATAGTGTGTTAATCATTTGTTCCTGTGTAGTTATTCATTAACAACGAAACATTATCCTAAAGTGTAACCAGAACTATTTATTTAAAACGTAATTTTAGGGGATTGTAAAAAAAACAACAACAAAAAACAGGAAAATTAGTAAAAACTTTGAAAAGTCCATGAAAATTATTAGTCAATATAAATGGTAATTTGCTAGAAATCGCCTTTTGTGAGTTCCAGACGGGCTTTAAAGTGGGGATAATGACACACACACACACACACAAAAAATAGCTTGCAATCTAACTTTTGTGGTTACAGAATTGTTTGGAAACGCTGTTGAGAAATGTAGACCAGGTGTAAAACAAATAAAATTAGCTTTCTTTCCCCCTTCAGTCCGTTTGTGTGTCACTTCTGGTCTGAATTTGAGCCACATAATTCCCCGGTCTTAATCCGCTATTATCCCGAACGATGTAAAACGTAAGTATGAATAAGAGCGTGTTGTGTGCAGAAACATACCTGTACCACTCGAGTCCCTTCTCGTAGTTGCGATCAAAGAAGTGCGGCTCCGCTCCCACCGCGCGGATCTCCGGATGGAGGCGCAGGAACTCGAGCAGCGCGCGCGTCCCACCCTTCTTCACCCCTATTATAATCGCTTGGGGCAACTTTTTGCTCTCGAACCCGTTCAGGGCACCTGCCGCTCCCGAGTCCTCCTCATAAGCAACATCGCCCTTGTTTTCCTCCCAGCCATCTCCTCTGCTGTCAGCATCACTCTCGTTGTTCAATAGGTCCCTGGACTGGCTTTTGAGGAGCATCTCCTGCTCTTGTTTTTGGGGAGGTCTGGGTGGTGTCCCTCTGCTCCTTTCTTCCAGCACGAAGGTCGGTGTGGTGGAGCAATAGCCCACGCAGCAGTACAGCATGTACACCCACAGTGACAGCATGATGCAGAACACGAAAAGTTTATTTTTCAGCGTCTGAGTCGAGGGACAGTGCAGACTATATTCCATAGAACTCTCCTGTGTGCAACGTCAATGTCCAATAGGGCATATTGGCAAAGTTACTTGCTCCTCCGCGTGAGTGTCTGTGACATGCAGGCATCTCTGCATTCTCCGAGTCTTCGACAGATGTTGAAGTCATTTCATCTTGGTGTCTGGACAGATGTAGTAAGTCGCAGATGTAAGACTGGCACGAGCGCTTTTACGCGCATCACTCCATCGCCTCCCACCGGCTCATGTCATCTGAGTGAACGAGGGGCCATGCGCGCTATTTAAACCAGAGGGGCGTGTGATTGGCAGCGGGATTGACCAATCAGAGCACACGCTCCAGTCATCACATTTATATTTATGCTTTTGGCAGACGCTTTTACCCAAAGCTACTTGCATTGCATTCAAGGAACACATTGACATTCTAATCAGTTCTTGCATTCCTTTGGAATCGAACCCAAACTCTACTGCTTTAGCTACAGCAACGTATTTAAAAAAGCTATTGAATATTTCCATCAGTAATGCTCAGGGAAATACTGGACCAATAGTGGGAGTTGCACTATAGGGGCAAGTTGTCACAATAAGAGCTGTTACTTCTATGGCATAATAAGTAGAGTAAAGAAATGAAAATATATGTGATGATCTTGCTTTGATTGTGATTTAAGAGCGGTTTGATCTCCACGCATCTGTCCAAAAGTTGGGTTTGGTAAGATTGTTTTATGTTTTTGAAAGAAGTATCTTAAGTTCCCCAAAGCTGCATTTATTTGGTCAACAATAAAGTAAAACAATAATATTGTGAAAAATCGTTACAATTTAAAATAACTGTTTTCTATATGAATGTTTTAAAATGTAATTGTATGTATTGTAAATGTAATTCAAAGCTGTATTTTCAGCATCATTATTTACTCCAGTTTTCAGTGTCACATGATCCTTCACAAATCATTCTGATAGGATGATTTGATGATCAAGAAATATTTCACCTTATTTGAAGCACCATATTTGTTTTATCTTTATAGTTTATATCATATATAAAAGAATTCAATATGACAATTTATAGATAAAAACATGAAAGTGAAAGCTGCAATAACTTTTTGAGAACGATAAGAAATGTGAGCCCAGACTTTTTCTTTATCCTTAGCAAAATGTTAGAAGTATATAATCATGAACATACAGTTTTTGTCCTAATTGCTTTGACAACTACGTTGGCATATGTGCCTCTGAAATGTCAAGCCTCTTCTTAATGATGAATGACTTAAAGAAACACAAACCAATCCTTCATGCAGTGAGCTGTGCAATAAAAATGAACTCCAGTTTTGTTTGCTTGTTTAAGCATTGTGAGAGAAATGACAGGATTCCCGATGCAGAATTGTTTAGGCACGATTCCAGCAGATGTTTGTACATCTCCCGCTGCTTGTCTCTCGCTCTTAGCTATAAACATGTCACAGTGACACCAAACACTTACCGTGAAAAAAACATGTAAGGTATGTTAAATGACTTTATTCTAGATTGAGCAAGTACAGTTAAGACACTGTTGAACAGAGATGCATTTGAACTTGAGAATGCACCCTTGTGTGTGTGTGTGTGTGTGTGTGTGTGTGTGTGTTTGGCTTCAGGTCAGGGGCTCTAGACCTCTAGCACCTGTAGCATTCTATAGGATTATCAAGATTACGCCAGAACTGCCATGTCAATCAGAGTTTCAGCAGACCATACAATCACTACCCACTAATCCCTTTATCTCATCTACCACACGGTGTGTGTGTGTGTGAGAGAGAGATGACTCTATCTATTTCCTGCATGCACTGGTGTCTGTAACACACATTTGCTTCCTGTCAGGTCAACCTCAATTACAGAACAAACCCTTACATCTCTCATAAGCATGACAGTTTATATTTTCAAACCTGGATTCTATGTTTATTTCATAGTTAAGAGAGAAAAGTGGATTTAATGAAGTCTGAGTATGATTCTGGTCATTTAAAATGGAAATTCAACAAAGACCAGCATTTTTCAACTACTTTTGTTACATGGAGATATTAAGTGGTGAATAAATACAGTACTAAAATTTCTCTTTGCGAGAAAATGCATATCTCATTAAGCTTTTTCCATAGTTTTGTGTAAAGGGTGATGGATATCAAGCAGTCTGTTCATGTTGGCATCTCTGTGGTAACGTCTAATTTAATAGATTTTATTCAAATAAAAATGTTATTTAACATTACTGAATCAACCTAAATATATAGGTTACACCAAAAAAATCTAAATTTAAGAGTGAGTTCAGGTAGAAATAGTTATTTAATATGACAATTACCTCTTTTTTACAGTGAACTGCCATAATTCCTAGACTGCAGCAATAAAAGATACAGGAACTGTTTTCTCTTCCATATTGAAAGTATGTGTAATTGCAATTAAATGTAATTAAAACTCGACTACATGTACTCATTTAGCATTGAGCCCCCAACACACACACACACACACTTTTGTCCATGACCTTATCCTATCAGAACAGGTCTTTTATTTAGCATTTAGTAATTTATTATGTGCTAATAATTCCATACTGTGTTGAAAAGTTTGAGAAAGTGTAGGGAAATTCATACAAAGACTTAGAATGAGAGAGACAAAGGAAAAAAGTAACACATTCTATGTTGGCGGTTTGTTCTTTGTGAGCGCCTCTTTTTGATTTGATTGGCACTTCAAAGTAACTTGGTGACTAGAAGGGAGGGGACACCATGGTGGGAACAAAAGACACCTGAGGGGTGGGAGTGCAGAGATCTAGACCATAGACCGCTCCAGCATCCGGAAGACCATATGGGCAGATCAGTTCAGTCCGTTACGCTTCATGATGCATAGACACACACACACACCAGCCGCCTGTGTGTGTTCTGAGAGATTTAGGAGCTGTTGCTTGACACATCAAAGGACTCAAAGTCTTGTACATCTCCCTCAATGGAATATCTGTAACTGTACCATGTTAACATGTGCTCCTCTGATCTGCCATTTCTACACTATTTGCACTATTACACTGCATCCATAACATTGTCTAAGTGGCGGTAAGGAAATAATGTATTTAAGGATTCACATGAAACCAATGACCTTGACTTTTCCACTGTCTATGCAGTCTGTTGTGATGGAAAAAAAGCATTGAAATTCAAAACTTGATTAGATAATAAATCATTTATGGTATGTTTACAAAAGCTTTTCATTTACAAGTTAGCTTTTTTGTAGCTTACATGGAGATGATAACAGTTGATATGTTTTCCAAAAAATGCGGCGGCGGCGCGATCTGCCTGTCGACCGAATGCGGAAGTAGCGGAGCGATCGATCTGTCGACTGGGGTGCGGCGGCGGCGCGATCTGCCTGTTCTCCAAACGCGGAAGTAACGGAGCGAGCGAGCGATATGTCGACTGGAAGGGGAGGGCGGGGCGGGGCGGGGCGGCGGCGGCGTCAAGAGCCATATACAGCCATCAAAAGAGCCATATATGGCTCGCGAGCCATGGGTTCCCGACCCCTGCTCTATACAAATGACTGTCAGAGATCATGACCAGGAAGCTATATAGCACACCCAGACCAAACAGTATCAGCTTCTGTGCCTTCAGCAAGCGCACTGTGTGAAACTGTCTGTTTATTTATTGTTTGTTTTCTTGTCTCAAGTTTGTTTTGTTTGTTTTGTTGTATCTAGACAGGAGTATAATGGCAAGCAAACAGCATTTTAGATTGTGTTTTCCCCTTCCCTCTGTACATTAGGAGTGGGAAGAAACACAATTTATGTGTTTGGGAGCGAAGCATGGACATCAGCTGAAATAATATTGGGCTGACAGTGTTCATTCATAAATTCCCTGATGTGTACAAAAATGCACTATTGGGAGTTTTAGCTCCGCTCTTGTTTTTGGCTTTTTTCAGTTTTTGGCGTTCTCTCCTCGAGGGAAGAAAATCTTATGCAAGTGGCGAATATCTTCTGTTTTCCGATTGAGGCAGTACATTAATTAAGGATCTGCAATAAAGAATCTGTGGCTCGAATTTTGTATTTGCGAATGCAGCGAGTAATTAGGGTATAAGCTATGATTCTTTTTGTGTTTGAGATTCTGATACAAATATTGAATACTTGTCTGTTTGATTTTTATCTGCATTTTATTTTTGGGAGTTAAATGATAAATACTCTGAATTTGAGAAATTAGATGTCTGTATATTAATATTCTGTATCAGCCAGTTTTTACTTGTCTGGTTGATTTTTGGAGAAATTCCTGAGGAGAAATGGACAACACCTTATTATAGGATGCCCTGTTCTGCCAACCCTGCCACCTTGTGTGATTCAGGGAACAGCAGTCTCTAGCGAGTTCTAGTCTCAGTGTCCACCCAGCACTGAGAGACTCTCCCCAGGAGGGTCTCAGATCAATTAGATAGGTTGTTCCCTGCTGAATATCCACTTTAGGGTACCGAATTGATCGTTCAGGTAAAACCAGAGACCAGTCTCGAGAGGCTGGTTCTTTTAGCCTCTGGGGGGGGAGGGATTAACATCTCACTATACTGTGCCCATTTCCCTTCTGTGCCCTCAGGGGGCTTTTCTTCCAACCCCACTACCTCCTCTGGTTTGGGGCGCAGCAGTCAATGGTGAACCCATATCTCAGTGTCTGCCCAGAAATGCTTCTGGATGGTCTTGGAGCAGTTAGTTTGGCTGTTCCCTGCCGGTTCGCCACAGGGTACCAAATTGGAGATAGAGAAATTGATTCCCTTAGTAGTTTTATATATATAAATGGGTCCTGCATATAGAGATCCTGTTCATAGTAGTAGTACCCAAAGTACCCTCCTGTTATGAAACAGGAGGTGAAAACTTTACTGGGGAAAGGTGCCATAGAACAGTGGTCCCCAACCCCCGGTCCGCGGCCCGGTACCGGTTTCGCGGACCGGTCCGTCGATGAAATGGTACTGGGCCGCAGAGCGCATTCGCGGAAGCGACTGTGGCGATGTGACTATGGAGACGTTTGAGCAGTCTCCGCACCCCCCAATCTCACAATCTCAATCCCAATCCCTCACCCCCCAATCTCACGATCTCAATCCCAATCCCCCCCCCCCCCGCCATCAACAATCTCGAGCGGGCACCGGGCAAAATTATCACAGGTTTACCGGTCGGCGGCACAAAAAAGGTTGGGGACCACTGCCATAGAAAGTGTTCCTCCCCCCAACAAAGAGACCAGGTTTACAGCAGGTATTTTATCGTGCCTAAGTAAGATGTGTTGTGTCCAATTCTAGCTCTGCATGCTGAGTTGAATCATGAGACAAACAGAGACGTGGGCTGGTTTGTCACGATAGAACTTTAGGATGCAAACTTCCATGTTCCATCCTTCCTAAACTCAGGAAGTTCCTCGGGTTGCTTTCAGGGAAAAGCGTAGCAGTGTCAGATTATTCCTTTAGGCCGGTATTGTCTCAATCTTCACAGCTGTGAGCAAGATAAAGCTAGTCCAGTCACTCACTTTCAAACAGTTTCAAAACTGTTAGGTCTGATGGCAGCTCTGTCCAATGAGATCCCTTTTGGCCTGCTGTACATGAGGCCCTTGAAGTGTTGGCTCAAAATCAAGGGGTTTCCCTGAAGGTCAACATGTGGATTAAGCCTTGGTTCTTTTCCCAGGGTCCTGTGCTGGGAGCTCCTTGTCGTTGCGTATGGTTATGACAGATACTTCCCTCAGGGGCTGGGGAGCAATCATGGATGGTTGCTCAGTGTCTGTGGATAGGTCTTCTTTCCTGGCACTTAATTTCCTGGTGATAATGGCTCAAGCAATGCAACCCTGGGCACCATTTTCAAGGAGCAGACATCATGTTGAGGCAGGGGCTGAGACCCAGAAAATGGAGATACAACCCTTAGGTGGTGGAGCTTATACGGAGGTACAGACTTGGCTGTTTCCCTGATCGTTCTACTCCTGGGAGTTCTGGAGAGTAGATTTGGGGTGGCCTCTGAGGAGACCCAGGTCATAGACTCAGGTCTCTCAAATAAAATTGTTGAGACCACGTTATTTTCAGAACACCCTGCACAAGGAAGCTGCCAGAAAGCAGGAAGCTGCTCATCAGCTGGATCCAGTTGGTACAGTGCTGTAATTTCTGCATGGTCGATTCTCCACAGGTTGTGGTTTCCTCCATGGTTCATTGGATCAGGATGAGTATGGCAGCTTTGTAAGCCTTGTAATAGCTTCCTTGTAGCTCAGGAAAGTAGAGCATTGGCACTTACACCGCCAAGGTCATGAGTTTGATTCCCAGGGAAAGCAAGAACAGATTAGAATGTCAATGTGTTCCTTGAATACAACGTAAGTCGCTTTGGATAAAAGTGTCTGCCAAATGCATGAATGTAAATGTAATAGGGGTATCCCTACAAGTGATACAGCGGGCTGGTCACACATTCGTCAGGTTAACTTACCTACCTCCCTAAACCAAAACAATGTGAAACAATATACCAAAAGAAAATAGCATCTAACCCCCTACATCTCTTAATTTAGCCAATTTACACAAGAATATTTACAAAAGATGAATATACAAGCAGCAAACAATGCTAAATCAGGATCGAAAATCTTAGTCAATCAGGCATAGGTCAAGTTAACAAGAATTACCACAGGAATAAACTCACAATCAAAATCTCAATTTAACACTCACAGTCTCACTTTTACAAAACTCTAGACAAGACAAAGGGGATACAAAGTAATAGCAAGGAAGTACACTATAAAACACACAATGGCAAAATAATGGCCCCGGTTGAGTGCTTGGGGCGGTCCTTATGTCTGGATCAGGTGTGGAGGAGAACCAATTGCAGCTTCTAGCAAATTACCATTGGAAAATGCCCACCTGGAACACAAACATGCACACAGACTGTAAACACTAGACAGAGCAGACTGAATAACAAATGACTCAGGATCATAACAGCTAACAGCTACCAAAAATAACAAACTCTTAAAGATAACGATTGGTATTTCTACCCCTAATTTATGTCATCTCATCTACTCTCTGGAAGGCACATACAATTTTAAATGATCCAGACCATACACTTTGCACTTTTTCACCCCCCTTCCTTCTGGCTGCTGGTATGGACTACCCATGTGGGAAGAGTCCAGGCCAGCTGTGGTAAAAGTTTTGTTCCTTTAGCCATAAGTAACGAGTCATTGTCATCATTTTATGCTCTCGCATTTGTTGTATATATACTTCTATGATTGTCTTGAATGTTAAAATGTATGATGTTGTTGTATTTGTGCTTTCTACGTATCCACAATGGAAAAAAATCCTTTCTGAGGACAAAAAACAAAACATTTATTCTAGTATTGGTTAATGACAGTATGCCCTTTGATGTTCAATTTATAGCTATATCATGTCCTGCCTGGATCATCCTCCTTTATTATGTCAAATGCAAGCTTTTTCAATATAATGTTCCTCTGAAAACATCTGAGGCTTTATGTGTTCAGTAAATTCTTTCAACATAAGTATGAGTAACAGAAGACAACAAAGGAGCCGGTGCCCTCATTAGGCGCCGTCTTCAGCGGGAGCACAAACAGCACAACAGGAAGAGCAGATTCCTAGTGACGCTAATGACAGGCTAATTAACTATGCAGAAAAGCAGATCAACACACTGCTCATGGTCCTTAAGTCACGCTTCAGAGTAATTTGTTCAGGCTAAGACTGTTTTAAATGTCTATAAATTCCCTCCGGCCTGTTGAACTTCTGTCTTATCTCCTCCTCTGAGGTCTAAGTCCGCTTGGATTTCGGGGCATTATCCTTTAGAGACAGCTTTATCCAGCTATTCTGTCCTTATGTTGCCGTTGGCAAATGTTATAAAGCAAAAGGCCACTTAATCATTTGAGCTTAGAGACTCTTCAGAAGGATTGTGTGTTCAGTGTCTCTGACCTCTGACTTCTGCCCTGGTTCTCTTTCTCAGAGACTCTACGACGACTTCTGATGATTCCCATCTTTGTGAACTCTATAGCACAAAACGACGACACAATAGACTGTAAAAAAAATTATTCGATCAAAATGTTATGACAATATGTTTTTACATGGCTTTGACTCATCAACTTATCAATAAGTTAAAGAAAATCTAAATGTGAAAACATTTTCACATTCTTTTCTAAGTTATACAAGACTCAACTCATTTTTTAAAAGTCAGTTTAATGTAATTTAAGTTGAAATGACTTAAACATCCAAGTTGATTCTTTTTCTAAATTAAGGGAGAAACTTTTCTCTTTTTTTACAGTGTAGACTAATTCTGTCTTCTACCGATTCGAATCGATTCACAAAAGTCAAAAATCGATTTTCTAAATGTAGTCAGAACAAAGAAGGTGGCAGTCAACTGTCAGAGCAGCACCTGGACCGTTTACAGGGCACACAGACTTGGGGGAAGCATTATGAATAAAGCTTACTTGACAAACGGCCTTCAACAATGTATAGTTACTGCCCAGCACACGTTAGGCTTCTTAAGGCCCAGTCACACAGCCGATCACGCACAAATCACTCACAAATCACGCACAGATTGGGTTTGTGCGTGCTTGTGCATCGAGAAATTGACCAAAGTATTCCACGAACATTCGATGCACGCCCGACGCATGAATCACTGACGGAGCGCGTCCAAACACGCACGCTTCACGAACGTCCCACGTACAAGCACTTTCAGAATCCACATTGTCAGTGGATGTCAGTGGAATAAACGTGATACGTGCACGGTTCATGTGTGATATGAAGGTGGGGCGTCAGTGGACGGACATGGATGTGCGTGGTTTCGAACCAGTTCCGACGCATAACGGCCGGCGCGTGTCCCGCACATAGTCATGTATACTCGATGCATAAACTTTGTGTCGGAAAAATTTTGAATCGTTCAAAACTCAAAATCACGCACAAACCGCCTTCGACGCACATCCACTTACAATCACTGACTGTCCTCGTTTGTTCCACCAACGAATTACGCATACGACGCACGCTCCGCGCAGAAATGAAAATCTGTGCGTGATTCATGCGTTTTCGCTGTGTGACTGGCCCTTTACTCAGTTTGCACTGCTGCTCTTCTGAACGCTTCCCTCTTTTCATTAAAACTCCAGGTGTAGGTTTGCCAGATATGTTGTTGCCTTTAAAAAGCAATATTATAGGCAGACATGATAAAACTGTACCAAATATTAACAGTATTATTATTAACTAATATTACCCACATCCTGACAAATTTAAAGGCAGAAAATGTAATTTATTATAGATAGATAGATAGATAGATAGATAGATAGATAGATAGATATTCTCTTGAGTTTACAGTGGTCCACCATCAATCCCAATAACCGCTGTGAAGAAGTCCAGATGTTACACATCCACTCAACATGATAGGGTTGATTTAGAAACACAGGCTAAATACAGAATCCAAAGGCGTCTCGAAACTGATATTTTCATGCACTTTAGGGCTGTAAGAAAACATTATTTTACCAAGGCAAGTATATTTAAAGAACATGTCTGGATTGCTTGATTTTTTTTTTTTTTTACATGGTATTTTTTCCCAAATAAGGGAAAAAGTAACATAATACCCAGCTGTGGAGATCATAGTAAACATATTATTTCTTTAATGCTCCCTTGAAATCAAATGGCATTTGTTTAGCTTCACTAATGAGGGTTAATGACACATTCCTTTATACCAAAATTGCCATTGAAATGGTTCACAAAACACAGAAATTGATCATTGATCTTATCCAACCCTTAACGCTGTACAGATCGTACAGTATTCAAACAAAGCCCTAAATAAACTTAACATTTTGAGGCATTTTCCAAACGTTCAGACAATGCTTTAGCAAGCCAACATAAAAGTTTATCTTGGCAAACTTTACTTGTGTAGTTATCATTGGTTGTTTTACAGCACTTCAATGTTCACAAAGACTATTATGAATCCTGGGATGAGTTTGACCGTTTTGGAAATGTTGTTGAACATTTCCAAACAGCTCTGCAAAAGTTGTGCCAAACTGCCTCAGGAAGCTGATCAGGATGTAGAGCATAATTTTGATGCTGAACAGCCTGTCTGCATAAGACCTTGCCTGCCAGGAAATTAGGCATCTGGGTGAAAGATATTGAGGGGGCGGGTGAAAGGGTCGGGGGAAGGCTGAGGCTGACCCTAAACAGCCCCCATTATCCAAACGACATTATCATACCAATAGTCAACTGATGAAATGTTCAAATGCAAAATTATAAGTGGCATCCGAGGAAAAGAACACCGTGAACGGTAAGATCCCTCTCAGCCATGACTCACCAGCAGCAATCATTAGAATGGAATAATATATTGTTCCAAAATAATCAGAGTTGACGTCTGGCACCAGAATGACAGTCTAATTCCAATTCTGATGATTATGGCTGATTGCATTAATTATTCAGATTCTTCCAGGATTCTTTACTGCAAGTCAGGTAAACTACGTTACACTTGTTGGATGAATTTAAATGATTTTATGTTCCAATCCTTATAAGCCTATACTGTATTCCTTTTTTCCAACATATTCTTTTATTTTATAGTCATATATGCAATTTTTTTTTCTATTGATGCACTATTCTGCCACAATATACAATAAATAAAAAAATGAAAAATAACAAATTATCTCACAATTCTTACTTTATAATTTTACTCACATTTGCAAGTTTATATATATATATATATATACAGTGGAATCCAGTTATGTCGACGGCCTCAGAGGTTGCAAAAAAGCATTGAGATAACTGATGATCGAGATAACCAACAGCCAATATGGCGATTTATTTGATGAAGCGATCGGCATGCTATAAAAATGTACATACACTGTATATGTTTGCTAACAACAAAAGGCATATGTGCACCAACTAACAGCAGAGATTTACCAGAATACAATAAAAAATATCTTTAATTCTCGATACAAACCTTTAATTATATTCTCCAACATTGCAATCACAATTTCGCTCACAGCGTAAACACAGTCACAACACACATAAACACATTCACTCATAACACAATAATTTCGCTCAGATACAGTTCTGAAAAGTATTGCACGTGCGATTACTATGGTTTCTTTACAAACTCTAAAATGCTTTGTTGCTTTTTGCCTTTAACGGTCTGCTTGGAAACAAATGCTTCTATCAGTAACAACGTCTTTGTCGATGTCAATGTAATCTGGGAATTCCTGGACAGTGATGCTAATCCTGCGCCTCCTCTTCCAAGATAGCATCTGCAAGGCTTGATTTTTCCGCCACTTCCGCGAGATCCAAGCGACCATAAGGATCGCGATCCACGTGCATCGCAAACTCAGCGCATGCGCAGTGAACTAGGTACGATTATTAGTCACGAGATAACCATGTGAAGTGGCGAATTTGTCCCTCTTTTGTGCTTGAGATATTAGGGTTCGGCGACATAAAAGAATCGACATAACCAATAAGAAAATGCTAATACAAAAATTGGGAGTTTGGCAGTTCCACTTCAAAATGTCGACATAATAGGGTTGGCGAGTTAACCGAGCTCGAGATAAGTGGACTCCACTGTATATAAATATAGAGAGAGAGATTTAAAAAGTTTATTTGTCACAATTATAAGAAAAAAAGTCAGAATTGTGAAATATGAATTTGCAGGAAATAATTTTTCATAATTCTGAGAAAAATGTCAAACTTGAGAAATAATTAATTCGATAATTGTCTTTCACACAATTGCGAGTGTATAACTTCATTATAGACTCAGACTTAATTTCTCAGAATTGTGAGATTAAAACTCACTATTGGATTGAGTCCTGCTTATGACATGCAGATAATATAAATAAATAAATGTATATAGAGAGCTCTGACACTCCCATTATGTCTTGTTTTTTGTCTGAGCACGCGGTTTCGAGATTTTCGCGGTTTGCACTTTCCTGTCCACGGGATCTGTCTTGTGTGTGCGGGGCGTGGTGTTTGATTCCGATTCTAGTCCATTTCAGATTTGTGTTTCGGGATTCAGACATTCCTGCTCTGTATGTCTATTTTGTTCTGAGCACATGAGATGAGTGTGCGCCCTATGTTCTGTGAGCGCGTGCGGTTTCAAGTTTGCTCGGGGCTGCACGCTCTCCTGTCCGCGAGTGTTGTGGTGTAGCACGCGTTTCATATTTGCATCGTCCGTGTGCTTTCATATCTCATCTTGTGCCCCACACAGCTTGTGTTTTCACTGACTGCGTGCTTTCGTGTCGTCTTATTTTGTGTGAACACGCAGATTTTGAACATTTCTCAATGTTCATGTCTTGTTTTGTCTGAGTACAAAGACGGCATGCTCTCCTGTCATAGTGAGTCTTCTCTCCACCCTTCACTCATTTACAAAAAATGTACAACTCGTCTTAGTAAATCATGGCCATGTTGAGCTCCTTCCTTCCCTCAATTTGATTGAACTAAATGGCACTAAAAAGGGAAGTAGGATGACCACGATTTACTAAAATAAGGGAATACATTATTTTGTCATGTGCATGATTTACTTAAAATGAGGGAACAAACTAGTAAATGAGCTGAAATATTAATAAGTGGTGGGAACAAATTGCTAATTTGTGTCTACAATATACATGTTTTGATATAAACAACCAATTGAAATAAGTCAGAAATTTGAGATGATGACTTATTTTCTCAGCAACATTCCATGTCTCTGAGTTTCTATGATGGAGGATTTTCTTCAAACTGAAGACCACATTTAATAACTTCACCAGAGGCCAAAACTATTGTTGTCTTTGATCAGGACCAAGAAGACAAACCTGTGAGGTCCTTCAGCCGTCCAGAGTCAAAACATGATGGAGGGGGAGGGGAGGGGAGGGGAAGGGGGCACATACAAATGCATAGAACCGCTCCTCTTCTAAGACCATTAAATAAAGTCATCAGTTTAAAAACATCTGCCAACGATTTCAATTGCTAACATGATATTAGACTCAATTTACAATGTTCTCTTTAGCATCTACCCCTGCTGACATATCGTACCCCAAAGTTTGTGACCGCCAATGAACCGTACGTCCCCTCAGGCCGGAAAGAGAGAGAGAGAGCAATGATAAGAGGCTTCCTTAAATTACAGACTGCAGTCTCATCCAAATGGAGTTCAAGCAGAGGCTGAGGGAAACAAGGTCATCCATTAAAGCCACACAATTAAAGCTGCAGCCTGCATTCTTTGTGACAAATTTCAGTCAGAATAAAGCCAGATTATTACTATAGCATTGAAGAGCCTTCCAGCTGGAGAGCTTTCATCTCAGAAAAAGATGCTTCAAGCAGGTACAGCAGAGCTGTGTTATTGCAGTAAGTAATACTTCTGGAATATTGTAAAGCTAAAGGATTCGCTCCAAACATCATCTGGAGTCAGCAATGACCTTTTAGCCTCACACAGAAATTAGAAGGTAAAAACAAACAAAAATAAGCCTTAAATAGGCCTATAAAACTCTACCAAAATATATTCAGCAAGAGCATAGTCAACATCTGCACATTATTTAGCATATACTGTGTGATATCTCTAATAATTATTTAGCACATTTTAATACAACTTTTTAGCAGGCGTGTGGTTTTTGTCCTCAAAACCACTTATGGCGGGTTCAGACTACACAATATTTTTTCATCCGAAATCGCATACTTTGCATAAAAAAGGAGCATGTCCGAATTCACAGTACTCAAAAAAGAGTAGGCAAAGAGTACCCAGATGATCTATTACTTCTGAAGTGTGCATATGGACATTTTAATATCCCATGAGGCCACGGTAGTGGCAGCAAAGCGATGCAACTGACCCTGTAGGTCACGTGATAAGGGCAGCATGGTGAACGTAGTATGTCCAGATTGCATTCATATTACACACATTCATGCTATATATCGATATGGGCTTTCCTGTAGCTCAAACAGTAGAACGTGGCGCTTGCAACACCAAGGTCATGGGTTCGATATCCAGGGAAAGCAAGAACTGATTAGAATATCTTCTATAATGTCACTTTATAAATTCCCATTTAGGTTCTTATTTTTAATGCTTGACGTACCTTTAACTGTACTTTAATTGTTTCTAGAAAACAACATTGTAAACAAAAAGCTGAGAAAAGCTAAGCTTCACAGTCGTTAACCCTTCCTGGTTAAGCATTTCATTCAGTAATATTTGACTTATGTGCTGTTTAATGTTTGATGATCACATTGTTTAACATTTGCATACGCAATCTTGTATCTCGCTTGTTTCTGCTTCTTCTTCACCTGTTTTATCTGGAGATTCTGTACTCTTTCAGGTGATGTGTCAAAATACCTCCTACCGTATAACAGTGAAAGCATGGATAGCCGAACATTTTAGTCAGTGGTGGAGAAAGAGTAATGTAGATCTTAATAGGCTACTCAATTAAAAGTGTAAACGCAACCAAAAGCCAACTAAACTTAGAATAATGTATACTTTATATTCTTCATCCTTAAGTGCATCTCGATCAAAAGATGTAGTATAAGAGCAGCTCAAATATACTTGGACTTTTCTGTCAGTCAAGGATAGTTTAAGTCACGTAGACTTCAGTGCATTTTGAAGTATATTTCTGAGATGTACATAAACAATAGACTGAAAGTATTCTTTTTATTTTTAGTTTAAAATAAGCATACTAATAGCACTCTTGAATAAATTACTTTTTCATAAGGTTTACAAGAAAAAAAATCAAATGGGTTTCTGTGAGGGTAAGCAAATCATCATTTTTGGGTGAACTACCTTTAAAATAAGATCCATAGACACTGGAAAAACTACTGAATCACTTCATCCATCCTTTCATCTAATCAAGCATGATCTGAACACCTCTTTAATCTGTCAAACTAAAAGCAGATGTCTGGCACTCATCACTGGTACTGTGGGCAATCTGCTCTGTTATGTAGTTTAATGAATAACCTCAGTTTATGTCGTCATTAAAAAGCCAAACAGAGGGCTTCACCTGTTTTTTTAAATATTGTTTTCATTCACTCTCCTCTGTGTAAACACGATAGCAATGTTTTTTTCCCCCCGAACAGCCTCCGTATGCCACTGTTTTACACTTAAACTGCACAAACCACACACACACACACACACACACACACACACACACACACTGATGCACACCTTTGGTCATTCCTCTTCAGGTGTGTGTTGAGGTTTGCACTAGACAATACTAATTTAAGATGTAAAGCTGCATGGGTGGGCCTTGCCGGAGGACGGTACCTGTCACCTACAGACTGACTCTGGCAGTTCCAGACTCTTTAAGATTGCTTCTCAGGAGGTCTGAATGACAACAGTGTCAAATAGATAAATATCGAGGTAATTATATGATCACTGTTTGTCTGAGAATTCAAGTTTGGTTCAATCATTTGACTGCAGGCATTAAATAGTTTTGTTGTACAATATTTTGCACCAAAACTGTAACCATATAGTAGATTCTTCCTTATCTGACACTTTTCACCCCTCAAATTAAACAATTTGTTACTTTCCCTTAAACCCATATGATTTAAAGTTGACATGAAAGTTGAATTAATCTTTTCTTGCCAATTATGATGTAAACAGCTTCTTGAACAAGAAAAACAGTAGAGCGGGACTTCATTTTGTCCAAGTGATTGGAATTGATTGGATGGTTGTGTTTTGCTATTGGTGGATCTCATGTGAGTGACAGGCTGCTCTGCCCTTACGCCAGTAAATGCATCAATAGAAGAGATGTTGCAGCAAGGAGGAGGGGAATAATAACCACAATAATAATAACAATAATTATCCATTTTATGTGCTTTTCTAGTACCCAAAGTGCTACAGACAATAGCAAATAAAACAAATTAAATACTGACTTGCAGAAATAATACAGTATAAAGAAACAATAAATAAATAAAAAATTCTAATCATAAAGCAATTTTGAAAAGGTGAGCTTTTAGCAACTTCTTGGCCCCAGAGGAAACATATAAATACTAAACAGTACAAGACCCAATACGGATCCCTGAGGAACACCATGACCTCTACAGTGTCAGATTTGTTGTTTCCCAAGATAACAAACTGGAAATGATCAGTAAGGTAGGATTTAAACAATTTAAGCACAGTACCAGAAAGACCAAGCCAACTCTCAAGCCTTTTGAGCAGAATGCAGTGGCAGACTGTGCTGCATTCAGATCTAACAACACCAGAGTCAGCTGAGACTACTGAGACATTTATAACTTCAACCAAGACAGTCTCTGAACTGTGTCCCTCTCTGAACCCAGACTGAAAAGATTTAAAAAGCTTGATGTGTGAATGGAGTTTTGCCACAACGACAAGTTCCACAATCTTAGCGAGAAAGGGAAGATTTGAGATATGCCTGTATTTTGATAGGTCAGACTTATCATGTCCAGGCTTTTTCAATGCTAGTGTAATAGCTGCAAAATGAAGGGATTTTGAAACTATACCATTACTTACGGAGGTCTTTATCATATTCAAAATAAAGGGAATAATTGATGACAGACACCCCTTAAGAACAAATCTTGGGAAAGGGTACAAGAGTACATGTAGATGTATTTAATAGCATCACTAATTTTAAAATTCTATAAACAATTTTTAAGCTAGAAAATGTAGTTTAAGGAAAATTAAGTGGATAAGTCTCATGAAGAGCAGATCAAGGATCCTAGCTGAAATACTTTATTTGAAAGAATGTTATAATTTTTTTGATAAAGAAATTGATGCAAAAATGAGAGTTGGTTGACATGTAGTTGCAAAGTTATTAGTTAGTAGAATGTCTAAAGTGGAGAATTGGAAACCTCAAATGTTGGTGTTCATCACAATTATTGCTTGAGTTCAAATGTTCAGAAAGTTCATTTTGGAAACTTACTGTAAGCCTTTAAGATCTACAGTATTTATCAATTTGCTAAGCTTGATTCAACTTGACAGCAGTCTGCTGAAAAAGATTCAACTGGTTTCCAATCCGTTCAGCTGTTACTAAGGAGTTACTTAATTTTGCATTTTGACCCCAACATACATTGTGTGCTCACTGCAAGCAGAAAAAAAGCAATAAATATATGTCTGGCATGACGCCAAGAGTTATGAGGAGGTCACTGACTTATCAGGTCCATCGCCCTGCCCTGCATTTAGTGGCTCAAAGCTGTGAAGATAGCCATCATTTTCTGTCACACTATCCACCTAGAAAAAAACCTTTCCAGCTCAGACTTGCAAATTCTTCCTGCTTCTAATTTCACAGCGTTTTCATTAGCCAAGTTGCAAGCGATGGCCATGACTCCAGGACCCTTTAAAGAGCCAACTCAAAGTCTGGTCTCCGTCGTCTCAGTCTGGAAGAACATCTTAATCCCAGTGCTCTTGTTTAAAGGAATGTGCCATGCACAGACAGGTTGGTAATAACAGTAGTGTAGCCCTCTAACATTAGATGCTTTAGAAGTCGCTCTATGAAGCAAAACACACTGTTAATGAAGTTCTTTATTGGTGGCAAGAGACACATCTTCAAACAAAACGTCTTCTCAATAGATGGTAAAATGACACTCTTTGTGAAGAAGTTGTGGCTGATCACATATGTTCTGTATGAACTTCCCCTGGAGACAGTGGGAGGCTCCTGTCACAGGTCACAACCTGGACTTGATACCTTTAACAACAACTTTGCCCGTTAGCCTCAGTAAGCTTTGTTCTTAATCGGTGCTAACAGAATGAAAAAGGGTATCAGATAACAACATTTGCATCACAAAAAGCTACATCATATAGTGAGAAGGTGATTCATGGAGTAAGCACAGGGATTAAAGACATTCAATTTAAGCATTGTGCTGTGTGCGTAACCATCCCCTCGTGAAAAAGAAGTGTGCTGGTTTTGAATGTGCAATTTTAGTGTAACTCAAATTGTCATCATATCTTTAAAAACTGTAATTGCGGATAATATAATATTAATGAGATGTAAGGGCATTTAAGTGTACTTAGAGTACATGTTGTCCTATTATGTTTCTTAACACTTAAGTACACTTTGTAATAATGTCAAATGAAAGGTTTATTTTAATATTTATGCTTTAATTATATTTTGTCATGCTTTAAAGATGTACAGTTGTTTCGATGGGTTGACTAACATAGTAAAGCATGCACTCTTGAAGCATTTACATTTACGCATTTGGCAGACGCTTTTATCCAAAGTGACTTTCATTGCATTCAAGAGAAAGATTAATTTACTAATCAGTGCTTGCTTTCCTTGGGAATCGAACTCATGACCTTGGCGTTGCAAGCGCCGCGCTCTACTGTTTAAACTACAGGAAAGCATTGTGTTGTCAAAAATAGCACTATTGTTATAACACTATTAAAAAACTATTTTGCATATTTATCATTACAAATATATTTAAAATAACTGACAGAAGTTTACAGAAATTACATTAAAGTGTAGTTTAGTGTATTTAAATGCTAGTCAGTACTTTTGGCAGTAAATGTTTTATTTCTAAAGCAATAGAACTAATTATGAAATTACATACTTAAAGGTACACTATGTAACTTTTGTCCCTCGAGCAGTTAAAAAACAAAAATACATGCATTTTTGGAAGACCATTGTTTTGGTTGTGCTTCAGCTCTGTGGGACTGAGCAGATGAATATGATTATCCTACTGCTAATAAAACATCCAGGTTTAAGAGATATAACCAGTTTAAATGGAAAGGATCTCAAGCTGACTATTAGAAGAACTTACTGTAGCGTTACCCATTAATAGACACAGTGCTTCCTTCAAAATACTTTCTACGACCAAAATGAAGTGACCTTTCACAATAGATAATGCTTTACAATGAACTCTGTTAAAGAGGAACATATGGCAATTTATCTGTTCAATAAAATACCTTTCTCACCTGTAAACACCATTCCAAATCCCCCAGTTCTTGCCATCTCTGAAAAGCTGAGCTAATGTTGATTCTTGTTTTATTACGAGTTCTTTTTGCCAGCATACTCCATTCTGTTCAGTTTTTTTTTAATGGGTGATTCACCAGAGGTTGTTTTTTTTCCCGCTCATTGTGAGATCTAATCTATACCATTCCCACATCAGACAAAGCAACTTTTCTCTATTTACGAATATCAGGAGACATATGGATGACAGATGTGCACAAATTCCTGAAATTATAATAGGCTTACCTAAGACAAAAACACATTTTAGAAGAAAGATTAATGATGAAGACTTTAATTTTATAAACCTACAAAGAAAAATTACATAGTGTACCTTTTAAATCCTACTAAAGTTGGTCAAAAATAACTCCAGAGATCATCTAATGCAGATCTTGCAATCTCTAATTAATTTTCATTGAACTCCGATAAACATTAAGTGCCGAAAACATTGTCTTCAGTTTGCAGTATATTTAATAAGTATATTCTTTATTTGTGTAGCGAGCCAACTACCTTGTAAAAAAAATTACAAAGTGGACTTCTCTTTCACAAATTCAGAGTTAACAGATAATGCTAAATATTTATTTTGAATCTAATTAAATAAGTCTTCAATATGATTTCAACATTCAAGCCTGTTTTAATGTTTGCAAGGACAGGTATGTAAAAACACCTTCGCTGCGTCTCAAATCGAATTCTTCCCTGCTATATAGTATATGTCCAAATTCATAGTATTTGAAAAACAATAGGATTTATGAATGGAGGTGGACCAGTGCAACTGCCGATGAAAGGTCACATGATAATGACTAAATACTTTTTTAATGGTCGTGAAGTATGTTCAAATTCAAATGTACTACCCACTCAGATAATACTCAATTTTGAATGCACCACTTCTGCATTAATCACCTGAAGAAGAAATGTTAGCATTTGGTTTGGTTGCGACGATTGACAATCTCACTTCTGCAATGCTAATGGTAGTATTAATCTGTATTAACATTGGGAACATATTTGTGGTCAGGATTCAGCAATATCAAGCAGGAATATCTCACAAATCAGCATAGTACTATCAACAGGAAAGGTCAGGGGTACCAAAGGTTGTGAACTTTGGGGAAACAGCTTTATTAGCTCACTAACAGCTCTGTCTTCAAGCAGTCACTAGTCACCAGAGAGCAAAATTGATTGAAGACACAGCAATAGCCTGATTTTAAGGTTACTAGATAATTTTTCATGTTATTATCATACAGTAAACAGACGATCCATACAGAAATGAAGTTATAATTGCGTTCTTTTCATTAGCATCATATCTTCTGTATCCCTTTTCCACTTTGACCTCTTCCCCTCTTACATTGCCGTGTCTTCTCAGTGTGACAAAAGCGTGATGAAGTGGGCTTGGGATGGAAATTCAGAGGCAGGGGTCTTTGGGTGGAATGTACATACTTGGGACCCCCTTTCATATTGATTTAAGATAGTCAGGAGAGCATCCAAAAACAAGCATGCTTGTTTTCCCGTTCATGGTTCTTGCACAGTTCTGGCAGCACTAAAAGATTCATCAATGCTCAGATGTGATTAACATTTGACTCCAGACTAATAAAAACGAATGACAGTGTTGGGGTCAGGGGGTCGAGATCAAGGCTCATAGGATGTCCTCTCCAGCCATCCAGATTAATGGGGCCCCTGTGGTAGGAGCAGCGAGTGGCTATTTTTCAGTATCACTTACTCAATGAGGCCTCTGAACCCTTAGGCCTGAGTGCACTGCCCACCTGTTGCCCCATTAACTACTAATGGACTGCACAACCGCCTGTTTGTAGGGGACGGGTGATGCAGGGGTGAGTTAGCTTTGTAGTTTGAATCCATTTCTTTGAAAAGCTTTGACTGCTCTATTTGTAGTTGACAAATAACATGACCAATGTTCATGGACCTTTTTCAACACAGAGATTTTAGAAAATATATATAAGTTGTATTAGGGACAGTATATGTTTAAGGTCCTTTAACTACTTTTTTGTGATGGTTTTCACCATTTTAATAATCTTTTAGCTGTTTTAAAGTTAAATAGTGCACAGAAGACCAACGGCATTTGGCATCTTTTTTAAAATCTATTTTACCTGTAAAAGAAAACTTGCTTAGTAATTAGGCACATCTGTATATAAGGCATTTTTCATTTCCAGCCCTTGTTTACAATTATTTATCACTTATAAATGCTT